>SJJU01005477.1:0-22958 GCA_012932125.1 Conopomorpha cramerella | reverse complement strand
TGTATGAATGTAGATGAAGCGAAAGGGGTATGTCAGACCGTGACAAATGGAGATCTGTAGTCTCTGCCTACCCCTCTGGGAGACAGGCGTGAAGTGTATGTATGTATGTAAAACAAAATCATAATATTGATACAAGGTACATGCGCATTGGATTGAATAGGCTCCGAAACTACTTACCCGATTGGAATAATTATTTTACTGTCATGAAGCTAGACTATCCCGGTGAACATAGGCTATTTTTTATCCCGAATATCCCACGGGTTCGAAAAAAAGACGTGATTATCATCACGCGGTACAATCAGAAAATTATACAAAAAAAATATCTGCGTTTCATCCAATTCTTCTCTTCTATAGAGTGTGATTATATTTTAAAACATTAACATTTAAAAAATATATACGAAATGTTATTTCCAAGTCTGCGCAGGCGCAATTTCCTCGTATAAACAGTAAATATCGGCTGAATGTTGTCCAACAGGTTTTGCCGAATATGATTACCACTTCGCATAATATACATAGGTACAGAGGTATTTATAAATATTGATGAAGGCAGGTGTTCTGTTATTTTTTGGACTTTTAAAGTATAATAATATGTTAGGAAAAACATTTAGTTAAATGTAAAATTATTGTCTACTATATAAAAATAAGCCGAGTCTGCCTCCCTGACGCTATAACTCCAGAACGCAAGAACCGATTTCCACGGTTTTGCATTCGTTGGAAAGGTCTCGGGAGCCGTGAGGTTTGTTGCAAAGAAAATTCAGGAAAAAATTCAACAGAAGAGCGGGAAAACGAAACGAAGCCCTCTGGTGGCGAAACGGAGTTCGACGTGTTTGCTAGTTACTTATAATAATGTTAAAGTAAACCAACCGACTACAAGCAGAAGCACTGCTGAATACATACAAGACACAAGTCGTGTGGTGACTGCGAATAGCATACATATATCAACACCCCAGCCAAACTATTCCCGTCGTGGGGGTCGTAAGAGGCGACCGAGGGAACTCTCCAGAGGACGGGCATCAGCGCTCTCTGTGAGTTAAACCACAACACCACTGCGATCACCAACCCGCCTGCCAAGCGTGCCGATTATTGGAATTTCCCCCCAAATGACGGAAATTATTGGCAGAAGCCTTTGTCCAGCAGTGGACGTCATATGTATGGCTGATGATGATGACTAGTAATTAATAGATTGTTTAAAACAACGTCGCCTCCCGCTGTCTGTCCCTAATCCCCAGTGGCGTGCACTGGCTTTTACGCCAAGGTGAGCAGTAATCCCCAAGGATTCACACCTATATGTATAGGTAACTTGTCTTTACGAAATATATGTACCTACCTTTATTTTTTTATCTACTCACCCACAAAACACAGGACCTTCGTTAGCCTATGTAGTGAGTATAACCAAAAAAGGACCTAGCAATAATTATATTATTAGGTCGGGTAGTCAATACTAAGGTAGGCAGTGTCTTTTTGCCTATATGGTGTGCACGCCACTGCTAGTCCCTATGTATGCTTTTCTTGTTCAAAAGTACGCAACGAATTTTGATGCGATTTTCTTAATAGATAGAGTGACTTTTGATAAGTTCATATGTATAATAGATACACTGTTAATAATGTATAGCGGCAAAACAACATTGTCCGGATAGTTGAAAACAAAATAAACGTCCCGTGTTTAAAACAATGTAAATTTCCAACTGGCCAGAAAAACTGGGTGGAAACTGTCATGTTTTCAAATAAAACGCTCGCAGTTCGCGGAGACCTTATGACCTCTCGTTTACCTACCCACAGCTGTGTACAGGGCTTTCACAACGCCGTATAAAGGCGCTCTCACTTGCACACTATCACGTTTTTTATGAGAAATCTTTGCGATGGATGCAGGAGATATACCTGTACGCTTTTATCTATTGTTCTCTGCGGGAGGTTTGTCGCATTAGTGGCTTTTTAAATGAAGGACGAGGCTCTCAATGGGGAATTTTCTGGGCCCGGAATTTGTTGGTCGAATACTTGACTTGTAACCAGGAGGTCGCGGGTTCGAGACCGGCTACTGGACGTGTACCAATGGCACTCTTTTTCAGAGCCTATGTACGCAACGCTCGTACGGTGAAGGACAACATCGTGATGGAACCCGCACACCACAAGGTGTGTGAACCTATTACGGCGATGGGCTCACCCCCTGTCACGTTGGGTTAAATACGCTTGGTGAACCGTGGGCATTTGCTTTAGCAAGTGCCTCTGCTTACCCCGCTTTGGGATTAAAAGGCGTGAAGTGTATTTATTATTTATTTGTTTATCTTAGTTATGACAGAAGCATTATTCTAAGTAAAATTTTATATTTATTTTTTAATAGGCATAAAAAAGGGGAACTTGGCCGTTCGACGTTATTTCTTATATTATATGTTTGTTCCTCATAACCTTCGACTGGGTGAGGAGATTTTTAAGAATCATTGTTATTTCAAACTGAAAATAAACATCCAAATCGGTTCATCCAGTGAAAAGTTTTTAGCTCACAAACATCAAAAAGCCTTTGAATTGAGAATCTCCTTCTTTCTTGTCAAGTCGGTTAAAATATGGTATCATCTGTCTTTGAAACATCAAAATTATCTTAAAGCAGTTTCAGGTTCACCCACACAATTTAAGCTCAATGCGGTCACTGACCTTAAAAGCCTTTACCTGCAGGAGAGAAATATCTTCACGCGAAATTGAGCTTTTATACCTTCGAGTTACCTTACGCAGTATAGCTCAGATTGCACTGTCAAGGTTCTCGTGTTCCTGATTAGAGTGACAGTATTGTTAAAGTGACGAGATGACGAGGTCGCTATGCGATTAGAAAGACCATTGTCAACTTAATGTACGTACTCACGTACTCAATGGGTGTGACCATTCACTGACTGCATCAGCCACGACGAAGCCACCCCTTATTTCTTTTTAACCGACTTCAAATAAATAGGGGAGGTTCTCACCAGTGGCGTGCACACCATATAGGCAAAAAGACACTGGCTATCTTAGTATTTTGGCTACCCGACCTAATAATAAAGTTGTTGCTAGATCTTCTTATGTTGTACTCACGATATAGGCTAACGAAGGTCCTGTGTTTTGTGAGGGAGTAGATAGGTAGGTACCTTTATTACGTAAACACAAGTTACTTATATAGGTGTCAATTCATGGGGATTACTGCCTACCTTCTCCTAAAAGCCAGTGCACGCCACTGGTTCCCAATATGGTGGTAGATTATTGGCCTACGTGGGGGAATCCTCATGGAAACTTCGTCTCGGGGCAGACAGTGGCGGGTCTGCCCCAGCGACCTCCATCGCCGACGTCGGTTGCCAGGTCATAGGGTAACCGCCGCCCTTCTCGGGGCCGTACAAGCAGGTGCCGGGGACCCCACTCCGACACCCTCGACCCCAAAGACCCCTTTTAGGACGCTTATAAATACGCCAGGCAGGGGATACAGTAGTCCTATTCTTGTCTAAACGCCCGGAACTACAGGGCTCGATTATTCGCCTACTGTACGAAGTATAATATTGTGATTTTACCTTTAATGCAGCCCTACGTAAGAAAGGTACTCGTACTTCACCAATACAGCATGTTTTTTAATCGTTTCACTAAGTCATGATGTTTTGTAAAATAGGGTTTGATTATGGTATGCCAATGAATCGAGGGAAACTTTAAGAGAATGGTTGAAGTCGGTTCGGTTCAAATTATCTTAAAGCAGAATCATAAATGATGCGTAAACACAGTTTATTGCTTTAAACATTATTACGACTGTTGTAAAGAAATGCTAATCAACAAAAGTTATCCACATGAGAAAGTGTTCGTCAGTCGACCCAAATATATAGTGAGCTCTTACGTAGTGTAGTTCAGTTTACTGTGACGACGTGCGGCTTAGCTAGCTCGCCCCAGTACAGTCGTGTACAAGCTGAGCTGTACAGTTCGCAGTGTGAGCTGAGCTGGCGTCGCGTGTGCGCTCTTACGTAGTGTAGCTCAGTTTACTGTGACGACGTGCGGCTTAGCTAGCTCGCCCCAGTACAGTCGTGTACAAGCTGAGCTGTACAGTTCGCAGTGTGAGCTGAGCTGGCGTCGCGTGTGCGCTCTTACGTAGTGTAGCTCAGTTTACTGTGACGACGTGCGGCTTAGCTAGGTCGCCCCAGTACAGTCGTGTACAAGCTGAGATGTACAGTTCGCAGTGTGAGCTGAGCTGGCGTCGCGTGTGCATTCTTACGTAGTGTAGCTCACTGTAATAATGTGTACTTACTTACAACTGAGATTAAATCACATGGAATTATACCATTGAAAGCAAAAGTAGTGAATAAGTAGGTAGATGTTTAATTTGCCACGCCGAATGGAGTTTACAAGGTTAATCAATTGTTGCTATTTTTTATTCTTTCTAATTTGTAATGGTGAATGAGTATAGATGAGAATATGGGACCGATGGATGATGGGGTCTGAAAACACAGCGTGGATAAGACCTCTAAGAAGTTGGACTACCGACGACAAAAACCACCAAATCTTTTTAAAAAAACGTAGATAAATTATTGTGAGGTATGTTTATACATATCGCACAGTTAGAACAAAAGTGACACAAAACAAATAGTGTCATTTTATGAAATTAAACCTTAACATAATAGATACAAAACTGAAATTACAAAATCGGCATGTTTCGTATTGGGTCCTTTTTGTTCTAACTATTTGATAGCGGAAATAGATTTCCTGGATCTCTTTGGCCATTTTTTAATTTATAACAATTAACAACAAATATGTATTAAAAGTTAAAACCGGGTATTACGTCGCGAAAACAAACCAAAGATAAGCATTCATTCGTTGTTTGCTCGACGTTTCGACAAGAGTGACGTGAGAGAGCAAACAACGAAGTGTACAGCTTAACGCTATTTTGGTTAATTTAATACGTAATACCCGGTTTAAACTTTAAATAAAATGTCAGTGCGCGTGTCTTTTAACACTTGCCAGTCCCATTACTGTATCTGTTAAGCTCATTTAATCTTTAATGCCTGGAAGAAATCGCTATGAGCGATAAGGTCGCTTTTGTGAATTTTTATTTTTGTAATGTACAGTGTGCAATAAAGAGTATATTCATCGATCCATTCATTCATTCAAATACCTACCTATAGCTATACCTATAGGTAGGTACATAATATGGTTACCAACCAACCAGACAAATTAAATTTTCGCTTTTCACGCACATTTCAACAGTACAATATAAAATATAACATAAAATTGGTCTTAGCACTTAAATAACAGTTGTATGTACCGATATCTAGTACAGCTAAGATTTAAGCGACTCGAGCTATAGTCCGATTCTACTAAACAGAAGTTAAACGAATTTTCGTTCTTCTGTTGCGACTAAAAATATATACCTACTCAGTACCAGTGGCGTGCACACCATATAGGCAGAAAGACACTGCCTACCTCAGTATTTTGATTACCCGACCTAATAATAGAGTTATTGCTAGATCCTTTGTTGTACTCGCGACATAGGCCCGCCGCCATGGGGACAGCGAAACGGGGTAGTGTAGGGCTCTTACCGACTAAACCCCCACGATGACCTCCATGTCGCAAGCAGGGCGGGTCCCGGGTGTACCCGGAGGAATACGACAATGCTGGTGCAAAAATATATTCCATCCCCATATCCTACTTGATATTATAAACGTGAAAGTTTGTATGTGTGGCTGGATATTTGTTGCTCTTTCTCATAAAAACTACTCAATGGATTTCAATGAAACTTTACAGTAATATAGCTTATACATTCGAATAACACTTAGGCTATATGTTATCCCAAATTTCTCACGGGAACGGGATAAACGGCGGGTAACATGGCTATACAAAATGACTTCGAGACGAAAACAACTTTTTTTTCATTCCCATGCAAAATAGAATTTTCTACCTCAGTAAATTTGCACGGAGACGAAAACATTTTTTTCAACGTTTCTAAGACCATTGCTCGGGGTCCTTTTACACGCAGAAAACCTAGGTTTCTAAATCAATAGCAGAATTAAGCTCCAACATTGCAAGGCCGTTACAATAAATTGGTGTAAAAAAATCAAGGTCACTTTTTTTCTCTCCTCTTTTTGTCCCCGCAACGGTCAACTAGATCTGTTAGCGAAACGTCATAAAATTAAAATAAAAGTAATAAATTCAGTTACACATTTTATATCTGCATACTGATCTCTAGTTGTATTATATTTATGGTATACTCCATACTCCAATGGGAGGTTTTCTGACAGGTTAAGGCTTATTACAGTTCTAAGAAATGTCAATAGATGGCACTACCTAGACAGGGTTGTCATTTCATATGTTTATTTTTGTCTGATTAGCGCCATCTGTGAGATGTTTTGGAACTATTTTTGACATATTTGAAGCTATCAGAAAATCTCTCATTGCTCGAAGTCCTTTTTACACGCAGTAAAAGCAGAGGAAAGAAATGTGTAGATGGATGTTTCTAACGAATAAACCCAAAAACTACTGGACGAAATTCCGGATAATTCCTTCACTATTACAATTCTACATCACCCCTGAGTAACATAGGCTATATTTGAGGCCGTAAGCGCTTAATTGGCCTAACCCTAGACCAATCAGTGTGGATATATAGGAGTTTTTCGTTTTTCGTGTAGATATTTTATGGAAGTTTATTATTGTCCAAATGTTCATTTTTTGTAATAAAAAATATGTTTTTTTGAACACGAATGTTTTTAATTGAACATGTTTTTAGTAAATTTACGAAGTATTTAATTCGGAATATTAAAAACTGTGACTTGGCGCTGACGGCCTCATTTTATCCCGCAATTCCCACGGGAATGGAAAAAACGCGGGTAACACCGCGCGGTGTTAAGTAGGGGTATACAGTACGAAATGTACAATAACGGTGTGGTTCTTGCATAGACATAGAATACCGCTGCTCATGTTTGTCTGTTTGACGTGTTTTGATCTCTAGTGCGTGGGAAATAATACGATATAAAAGCTCAAGATACGTAAGGCATTCGGGGATTGGCATTTATGTTCGTTCTTGAAACTATTTAAACGCGCAATTGATAGGAACATTGCACATAAACACACATAAATAAGTAATTTGGTATGCGCTAAACCAGCGTTACTCAAACTTATTGGCCCAAGTGCCCCTGAATAAGTTCTAATCTAGTTTTTTTTTATATGATGGATATGTCTTAACTTAGCACCCTGGTATAGCTAACTCAATTTCGGGCAAAGTGTGGATTTAGTCCTTTCTGTGTTACTACGACCAAATAAGAAAGGATTTTTTAAAATTCACATCCCCCAAGGAAGTAAAAAGGTCTAGAAATGTATACGAGAAAAAGGTTAAGTTTTAGAGTTATGGCACTTGGTGGTAGTATTTTTAATAGAAATTAATATTATTAATCTTTATATACACACATCAAAATGTCAAAAAAATTACATCCACTGCTGGGCACAGGCCACCCTGGATATAGTTAAGACAGGACAACGTTTGTCGAGTCCACTAGTCTATAATAATTATTAATGGAACTGAACGAATGGAATCGCGGGCGACCACTAGTCTTAGAATACAATTGACTAAAGCGTGGAAGATATAGGTGTATTTATCTAAATAATCTACGTAAACAATGTACACTCATTCAAATACATACCACGGAATTTATTAATCCATACGTTTAGTACATGTAGGTATTATTGTTACCTACTTCCTATCAATAAAATCATTGAATACATCCGATAGTAGGCAAAAATACATTCCAAAATAAGGTACCGATTTTGCTGCGTGCGACATTAAAAGTCGACTAATTTTGTTAGACATTTTAGTGACACAAATTTTTGTCTCGCACTTTGATGATTGTCAGATTTTTTACAATAGAGAAACCTTTATTTTAATTATTATAGCGTACTTTCATCTTAATTTAAGTTAGTATATTCAATATACTAATGCAATATACTATATTGCATTGGATTATCAAATGGTTTACTTAACATAGTCTTTTAGTTAACATTATATGTGGGTTTATTCCAATTCATTACCAATTACCTACAAGAACTATATTTAGTTATACATCAATGCATAATTTCGAACAATATGCAATTACTATTAATAATAAGCATCACTTACTTAATTCCCTCAGACCAAACACAGTTCAGTCTGTTTCTTTTCCACCAAAATCTATAGAATACTTCTGTATCGAAACTATCACTTTTAGTTTCAATTTACCAGATTGGTTCTAGAAATACTCTGATACGTAATAAGGGACAGACAATATTTACTCTTACTCTTTCGCTCATGCATGTCATCCATTTTGTTGTCTCGTTTTATCGCAAGTCTTGTTGTTTTTGGTTTGAGCGTAAGCAATACAGTTAAAATGAAATGTCATAATTCAAGGTTTTCTAGGCAAATACTAACATGTCACACAGTTCACACAGAGCTTATCGCACGTCTTTTGATATGTACATTTTCTAATGACTTATCTATCTATTTAGTATCTAATAATTGATAAAAATGACATTTTATGATCGTGAAAACTGTATATCGAACGACACCCGAATCGTGTTATAGGTACATATTTACTTTATAACAAAACCAATCGATTTGATATCAACAACGTACCTACCTACCTACCTCGATACATCGATAAGCAAATCAGTCGAAACAATCGTTTCCAACAAACAGTCATGTCATACGACGATGGAAATTTGCTGAGCAAACTAACAAAAGTGTTTCATCCTTCTGCAGGCAAACACCTGGTCTTCTCCACGGACCCGGAGAGTGTGAAGGACGAATTTGCCTTTGACAATCCCGGCTTCAAAAATGACGAGAGGAAATTCTGGCAGAACGACGCACCGACACTGCCTGTTGGTGGCAAACAGAAGAGCACCTTGCAGGCGGATTTTGTCAAGCCGGAACACACGAAAGACGATGCACATATGAATGTAAGTCATAACAATATTATCTTTTAAATCTTAGTCTTAGCATCATCGATCCCACAGTGGCTGGTGACAAATGTTTTCAATCAGTGTGCGCATCAAGAAAGACAAGACATAGAACAAATGCGCGCTGTGATTGGCTACTATGTCACACATTGCGCAACTAAACTTGTATCAACCAATCGCAGTGCCTGATATGCCTTGTCATGTCTTGGAGCGCTTTGCTAGGCCTGCTGTAATTACAAACGGAGCTGAGACGCGGACACTGACGGCACGGCTGGCCCACAAGCTCAAAGTGGTACAGCGTGCTATGGAAAGGGCTATGCTCGGCGTTTCTGTGAAGGATTGAATCAGAAACGACACACAGTGGCGTGCAATTGTAGAGGCCTATGTCCAGCAGTGGACAAAATATGGGCTGATGATAATGATGTTCTTCTAAATAACGTTCTCGTCACAGTGATAGTTACCATACTATGATGATGAGCGATATTTATGACATTTTGTGTGCGTATGGTGTAGGTCTGAGAATCGGGCAACATCTATTTTTCATACCCTGTACTTGCATCAATACACGGGGTACAAAGACGACTTATTTATACACTATCGACCCGCCCTGGTTTCGCACGAATTATCAGTTTTTCTATACTATATTACACATATGAACCTTCATCATGAATCACACACTATCTACTACAAAAAAACCCGTATCCTTCCGGAAAATTGAGATTCCATAGTATCAAAAGATACTTTTTAATTTCAAACATCGTTACAGAAACATATCGATGGTTTCCAGCCAAAAAGGCCTAAGCGACATTTTTGTCCAAAATGAGTTGAGTATGCAGTTTATTGGAGAGGCCTTTGTCCAGCAGTGGACAAGTATGGGCTGATGATGATGACGATGATGCAGTTTGGATCGCCTTTGTTTTCTGCGTCGATTTGTCTAGGTTTCATACCTGTATGACGAAGTTTGATGTCGCTTACGCGGTAGAGATTATGTGTTTTTCTCCAAAAACATTACTTTATTTAAACTTGAAGCCACTCTCCTGTAAAATTACTTAAATGTCGCTTAGACCTTTTCGGCGGGATGCCATCGATATGAACAAGTGTGCTCCATCGTAGATCACATGGCTGCTTATTATCAAGCAGGATGGTGGTCAAACGCTTGTGCACTGTTCATTTGACCAATAGAAACATACAGTACATCAGTCGCGTGCATTGGCTTTTACAACAAGGCAGGCAGTAATTCTCAACGATTGACACCTATAGATAACTTGTCTTTACAAAATATCTATACCACACCTACAACTCACCCACAAAACACAGGACCTTCGTTAGCCTATGTCGTGAGTACCACAAAAGAAGATCTAGCAACAACTCTATTATTAGGTAGGGTAGCCAAAGGTAGGGCAGGTAGGCAGAGTCTTTTTGTCTGTATGGTGTTTTACTGCAGTACATGCGATATGTAAACCGTTGTACACGCATTCCGAAATCAGTATGCCATAACTAAACAATGCAATAGTATGTTGTTTCATATTATGTAGGTACATAATATCTGCCTCGAGAAGAGGACGTCTCATACAAAGCAAAACAAGTGACATTGTTATGTTTCTATGTCATTTCGCACGGCTGTTATGCGCGTAACAATATCTAAACACTATTTCTAACAATTAACAATTGCATTGCATTACAACGAGACGATGCCAGTATGTAGGTAATACTCAGTGCGTCTGTAGTGCGCTTTCGCGTTTTACCAATAGGTACATACATAGTATAAAATAGCGTCTGTGGTCCAGTTGGTCGGATACTTAACTTGTAACAGGAGGTCGCGGGTTCGAGTCCGGCTACTGGACGTGTACCAATGGGACTGATTTTCAGAGCCTATGTACGCAACGCAACGCTCGTACGGTGAAGGACAACATCGTGATCACAAGGTGTGTGAACCCTATAACGGCGATGAGCTCATCCCCTGTCACGTAGGGTTAAAATACGCTTGGTGAACCGTGGGGACTTGCTCAGCAAGTGCCTTTGCATACCCCGCTTTGGGATTAAAAGGCGTGAAGTGTAGGTATAGTATAAAACAAAGTCGCTTCCCGCTTTCTGCCTCTATGTTTGCTTAGATCTTTGAAACGAAGTAACGGATTTTGATGCGATTTTCTTTAGTAGATAGAGTGATTTTCGAGGAAGGTTTATATGTATAATACATTCATAAAATAACATAGAAATACCAGTTGATAATGTATATTTGAAAAACAACTCTAACGTCTTCCGGGTCAACTAGTATCTATACCGCGTGTAAAAGGACCCCGAGCAATGGTCTTAGAAACGTTCTTGAGCTCGTCAATATGGACAAATTTTACTATGGCTACAATGCGGGGAAACACAAAAAGAAATAACGAGCCAAACAACGTTTCTAAGACCATTGCTCCGGGTCCTTTTACACGCGGTATATAATATCACAGACAGGATGTGGGGTGGTCAAACGGTTGGCGATTTTCAATAAAAAAAGACATATTGAAGGGCGATTAAAACCACAGGGAGTCCTATAGTAACCTCTAACTGGATAGTATATCGTGTTAATGATACCACATTCTTAAAACAACTATTAACTGGTTTTTCTTATAAAGAAGGTGCGTGTTTAATTAGATTCATTCTAATACATAGTAAACTATTTCTGACCACGAATGTTAGAAGTAGAATTAACTTAATTTTTTATTAAAATTTTTTGTCTTGAATTTATGAGAAGAAATTTTATAATTTGTTATATGTTTATTTTAGTTTGGATGCTTGTTCTGAATTATAAATATTTGCCAGCAACATTACGCATAGGTTTTCAAACAATACTAGTGTCGCTCCTAAGATTTCTAAAGACTCTATCATTCGTCATCTCTGCAGTTACACCTTTCACCCACATATAATTTTTCACACAGTCCATCCATACCTTCTTTGGTCTCTCTTCCCTTGTATCCTTCCACATTCATACTCATCACTTTCCTTGTTACGTGGTTTTCATCCCTCCTCATGACCTGCCCATACCATCTTAATCTTTTCTGTCACTGGTGCTACTTTCAGTCTTCCTCTTATGTACTCATTCCTAATCCTATCCATTCGAGTAACTCCACATATCCAAATAGCAAATATATTTTTTCATTACATCCGGGGTCACGAAAATCTTATCTGTTGTATGTCAACGAATCGCGACTGTACTTTTCCCCTGTAGCCATAAAATGATTTCCCTTTTTATGTACACACTTACAATCAAACACTGATAGCCGAGAGAATAGTTTAGCAACACTCGCGTATACGTTATTACGGTGAAATTGCTTAGAAAGTTGTGTTGGAAATGACGAATAATAGATAAAATTACTTGCAAGGACAACCTAGATAGATACACGCTCGTGAAGTAAACACAAATAAAGGTTCAGCCTGTATGGTTAATAATAGTCTATTTTCCAATGGGGATTTTTTTTGACGTTCTTGTGACAGATTTTCGGGCGTTTTTTATTACTGTCATACTTTCCAGACAAATTTTGTTTGAGAAGATGAACCTTGACTTTGTGACGGGAAGCGATGAGATGCAAATGGCGTTCTTTATTTCTCATTTTCAAAATTAATTTTTCGCTGCAATTATTGTGTTATGTGGTGGATTTAGTGTAATAATGTGCTGGTGATGAAAAATAATGTAGTGAGAGTGAGAAGTAAAGGAGAGGACTCCTATTTGATCAATTTGTTATTCCCGTATAAAGTTCCACGCAGCATTGAAATGTGATGGTCCACCCTCACATTTTAATGTGTTTTGACACGACTTTGACTATTGACGACTTAGTATGACTATACTATAACTTGAACACGAAGAGAACTACATTGTTTGTGGCAGAATTGTTGGCTTTAAAGCTGACATAAGAGCCAAGAAAAAAAAAAAAAAAAACATGAACCTGAGGTTACTTTCACGAGCCGGAAAAATACTTCTAATAGTAGTTTTTCTTTAAATGAGATAACTAGTAAACAAACATCACAAGGTTACAAATGAAGACAATCCGAGCTAATTTTACTAGTTTCATCCATGTGGACAGTTGTTAGCACTAGTTCAGTTATTCACGTATTCATTTATGTACAAACTGGATACCGTAAAGCGTTTTTTTATTAGTTTTTATCAAAAGTTTCATTGCAACAAATTTTCTTCGCATAAAATGACAGTACATTGTCAATCATCTTTTCAGTTCAGATTTGCATTGTTTGTTTACTAGTTATCTCATTTAAAGAAAAACGTACTAGCTATAGAGTTGGTATAGTGTTACAGCGAGTGAATAATGAACCTTAATGTTTAACATTCATATGAGTTTCAACCTTAGAGTGGTAGAGCAGATTCTTGGCCGACTGTACATTTTCCCCGCTCACTATTACAAGATAATTAAAACTTTCGTCGCGTAATATTCATTATTTATTTTATTAATAATTTTATTCAACAACAGAACTAATTTGAAACATTGACATCTGTAGTTTTCATATATCAAGTTTGAATGGTTATTTGTTTACTAATTTACAAATTATACTACAAGACGACGTACCTAAATAAATAAACATTTTCAATTAACGACAAAAAAAAAACAATAAATAAACAACAATATTATATTTTCGTATACATTTCAAACATCTCACGTTGCATAGCTTTTAGCTATTTCATGTATTTGCAAATGGCACATTATCTTAATATTTAATAAATAATTTCATTTGACAATAAATAACTTTAAATACAATTTGAAGTCAATGTATCCCAGCCCTACAATAACTTCGGAAGAAAAAGCTAATATTAAATTTACAATTAATTACGAAATACAATAATTCTTAATATATTTTTTTTAGAAAGTTCTCGAATATTTGATTTATTTTTATTTAAGCCGAAACCGAATAAGCCTATGCTAACTTTTTCGGGTGAAGGTATAAAAAATAACTTTTGTTGGTTAAATTAACTTCTAAGATGGCTTCTTACTTGGGACCGAATATATAATATGAGATAGCTACAGTCGGAATCAAAAATCTTTGACGTACAAAGAATTAATTAAACTTACCACTTGTATTTTCCCTTTTTACGTGTTTTTCTATTATACATTCAAAGGCCTATGTCCAGCAGTGGACAAGTATGGGCTGATGATGATGATAATTATGATGATACATTCAAAACATACACAGTGTATTGGACGCTGAACAGCCGGCTTCTGAATTAGGTGTTTATTTTTTATTTTTTTTAATACTTGACAATCTGTTATTTTATACTTCTATCCTTCGCTGGTGTCATGTGAAACAAGTGAGACAGAACTACATCATGACAGTTTTTTAGATATTGAATTACAGACGCAAAATAGGCGTATTGGACGTCGAGTTGCGGAAACGTCCCGTATCATCTACATCTACTGTCATTTCTCATGAAAGGAAGAAAGCTTTGGAACTCTCAATCACGAAAAAAGTAGAAAAGCTTTATTTCGTCAACTTAAAATTAACACATCTTCATGTTGGAAGTCTCCTAGTAAGCGTTAAGCCGGTATCAGGTTGCTTCGCTCTTCCGTGATTTTATACAATAAAAGTTAACAAAAGATAACAACTACATATATGTATTTGGATGAGTATAACAAAATATTTGTGTATGTGTGTGTGTGTGTACGTGAATGTGTTTTGCATGAGAATGAAAACGAAGAATGTTTTAGTTATTCTGGATAGCTGCTAATTCGCGACTGAATCTCTACTCAAAAGACGTCATGGACGAGGAGAATAAAGCCTCATTTAAGAACACGCGACGCGTTACGCGTTTGGCGTCCATACATTAGTAAACGCTTATTTTAAAACATGATTAGGTCCTTAGTAGTAGGTTAAAACGTCAGCCCTGCTAGCTTTAGTCTTTCGCATTCACCCGTGATGCTCTTCAAAAGGCAATTTGTGTCTCGTTTGTAATAATGCTGTCTCCCACTATTTAGATTAGGGAAGTGAAAAAAAAACATATGTGTGCATTGCAATGCAGCGCATATATATTTTTCTTTTACTTCTATACCGTCTTTAGTTTAATTACTATGTGGGATCCAAGATAGAAGGCTAGGCTCCCCCCCGGGATCTAGCCCAGTCGTCATTGATTGATCTCTAGTATATTCTGGATGCTGCTGTAGATCTTGGCTCTAACAGGAATCACAGTGGTGGGAAGGTGGGTGGGAATATCCGGAATAGTGCAAAATGTATGAGAAATGCACGACACGCTGCGTGGTCCTAAATGAGGCCTTATGGTTTTCTCCCAAATCTATTCTACTCAAGAATAATTATTAAGTAAAAAAAACACCTCTATATATAATATATCTGTGTATACAATACTTCTGTTATCTGGCACCTAAGTAGGGTTTACAAATAATGATTATAATTACAAAAACTAATAAATAAGTAGTACTTAACTATTAATATAATAAACAGTTTCTTTTTTGCCTGTTCTTGTATTGTACAAGTGAAAAAGTTGGGGTTCAGACAACAAAAACATTAAAAGAATGACAGTTAGAACGGTCAACAAAAGATTTACTGTAAAACGGGGTCGATCGGGACTGCGGGGTGATAAGAGACATTTTGAAGTAACTACGACTAAATTGAGAAGAATATTTAGAGAATACAAAGCGAATTAAGTAAACAAAGCGTAATTTACCCGAACTGGTTTCCATTGCTAAGTAAAACAATTACCCTCGTATTCTTAAAATTAGAACAGCGCTAGTACACTGTTAGTGAAGGTCTCTTAACCTGGTCAAATCTACGCCAAATCCGGACAAACCAATCTAAGTTGATATACGTCAACTAGTTAGTCAACGTTTTAGCTTTTTATGAATACGACGGTTAATATTTATCTAAAAAGAAATAAAACGGAATAGAATAATTAATTTTCTAATCTATTTACACAAAAATTAATCCTTTTTTCCCTAATAGTATCCCGCTCGAGGCTAGCGATTTCGGTAACTCTTTTTATTGATTCCAGGGTCAACTGGGCCCACATTTTTGAGCCCGTGTGCTGAAATGATCACAAACGTTTTGATTTTGTGGTCGACTCGCCCCACAGTGAACTATGTATGGCATTCGCTGACAAGGAAAGATGAAATTTGTCCGCACAAGACCATAAGATCTGATCTAGGAAAAAAGCAATGGACAATCCCATAAGGAGTTGAAAGGAACTAACTATGCCCAGTGTCTCATGGATGAATAATCAGGTCGAATTAACCGCGAAAAAAATATGTGTGTGGTCAATTCAGCCCGCGGGCTAAAACATGTGAGCTAAGTTGACCCTGGAATCTTTTTATTCATGTGTTTTTGAAGTGTCACAATATTAAAAAAATAAGAAAATTGTGCGTAAAATTATAGATATTAAATTGAAATCACATTATAGTATTTTCTACCTCCGTATAGTATGTTTTTAAAATAACACAATTTACGCACATAAAAGTTATTCATAGTATTTCCAAGCAATTCAAAACAAAATTATGGATTAAGGACTTAAAGAAAGAAAAGATGCTGAAATATCAACAAGATTTTTAACACATATCATAGCAGTAAAAATAAGGATTGTAAACTTTTAAAATTTGGAATTATAATTATTTTTTATTATTTCAATAAGTAATTTTGTGCCTAATTACCCCGTAGTCTCAATCGCCCCCTCTTTTACGGTATTACATTTTTTTTCAGTCGTTTTGTCTACAATATTAGTACGGAGTAGTAGCATTTAGTTATCGTACAAAGCAGCAGCTTTCTGAAAAGAAAAAAAAAGAAAGTTATTATCAATCTTAGTATTATAAATGGGAAAGTGAGTTTGTTCCGTTTTCACCCCGTAACTACTGAACCGATTGTTTGAAATTTTGCAGACGTATAAGTTAGAAGTCCAGTTTAAATAAAAGGGTACTTTTTATCCCGGAAAAAAATGATATTCCCGAGGGAAAACAAAAATATTCCTTTATACCGCAATAAAACCGAAGTCCACGCGGGCGAAGCCGCGGGCGGAAAGCTAGTAATCTAAATTTTCATACGATTTTCTTTAGTAGATAGAGTGATTCTTGAGGAAGGTTTATATGTGTAATAAATACATGCATATAATAACAGAAAAAAAATGTTAATAATTTATATTGGCAAAACAACGTTTGCCGGGTCATCTAGTAATTAGAACAAAACAAAGTCGCCTCCAGCTGTCTGTCCCTATGTATGCTTAGATCTTTAAAACTACGCAAAGGATTTTCATACGGTTTTAATTAGTAAATAGAGTGATTATTGATGAAGGTTTATATCTATAATACATCCATATAATAGCAGAAAAACATTGCTAATAATTAATATTCGCAAAATAACGTTTGCCGAGTCAGCTATATAAATAAATAGATAAAGCGGTTTGTTACCTACATAGTCTAGTATATTTTATGAAACACTACCTTTTCCATTTTTTAAGGAAACGCGCACTGACATGATATTAAAAGTTTATAGCGCGAAAATTCACCAAAGGTTAGCATTCAGCTTACCTTCGTTGCTTGCCCGATGTTTCGACACAGTTACATGTGTCGTGGTCGCTAGCTGACTCGACGAGCAACGAAGGTAAGCTTAATGCTTATCTTTGGTTAATTTTCGCGCTATAATACCCATTTTAAACTTTCAATATTACTATCTATTCCCTTTCGGGGACATATCCAGCCTCTTGACGACGTGATACACCATAAGTATTGTCTTAAGATGTATTTTCTTAACACTTTCGGTGATATTTGATGTGTTACAATAGAAGCATCATTGTCAAGTCAAGCGGGATATGTCCTTCACCTTTTGAAATCGGTTAAAAACTAGGCAATCTTATATATAAAAATCAAAACCACTTTTCGTTGTCATTCCATAACTCCGGAACGGGTGGACCGATTTTGCAAATTCTTTCTTTGTTGTGCTTATTAATGACAGCAGAAGGTTCTTATGAAAGAAAAAAATGACATCTACTGCTGGGCAGAGGCCACCCTAGATATTCATATTAATAGTTAAGACAGGACAACGTCTGTCGAGTCCACTAGTATTATTATAAATTTATTTATGCAATAAAAACTTCTACTGCCTGTTAAGTAATTAAATTGAAAAAAAAACAATACACTTCACGCATTTTAAACCCAAAGCGGGGTAGACAGAGGAAATTTAGCCCACGGTTCACCAACCGTATTAAATCCAACGTGACAGGGGTTGAGCCTATCGCCGTTATCAAAAACATCTTACCATAATTTGCCAAATCTTTTTGTTGGAGAGCGGTTCGTCATCCAGCATGGGAATGCCGGGGCCTTGTCGGTTCTGGACGTACTCTTGCGCCTGCTGGTCTCTGGAAGGATAATGTATGTATTGTGTAACCGTATCATGAAGTATCAGAGTTATACTGCATTCACTGTGGGACGGTGACAGCGCTATACCACTCATAGCGCTGTCCCTTTCACATAATGTAAATAACATTCATCATCATCATCAGCCGCATAACGTCCACTGCTGGACGAGGGCCTCCCGCAATGAGATCCGTCATTCGGGGTGAAATGCCAGTAATCGCCACGCTTGGCAGGCGGGTTGGCGATCGCAGTGGTGTTGTGGTTTAACTCACAGAGAGCGCTGCTGACCGTTCTCTGGAGGAGCTTCCTCGGTCGCCTCTTACGACCCCCATGACGGGAAAAGTTGGGCTGGGGTGGTGATACATGTATTCTATTCGCCGTCACCACACGGCTATAAATAACATTACTGTTAAACATTGCATTAGTTTATCAATAGCAATATTTCCATTATGAATATCACGAGTAGTGTATAGTGCTGCCATCTGTGGATGAAAACGGCAACTACATACATTTTGTTAGTGTTCGACTCGTCGTCCGCCCCCTCAGCCGCCGGGAAAATGGCCGTCAGTTCTCCGTTGTCGCGTTGAGCTCGCTTGTTCTCCTGAAACAGTTTAACCGTTGTTTGTACAGATGGCGCTGACGGAAAATGTAAATTACTTTTTAAACGACTTCAGAAGTCAAGAGATTATGCTTTTTTGTTTGTCGTCGTTTATGGACCCGATTTGGATAATATTTTCTTTCGTTGGAAGGAAGATATTTCAAAGATGAGAAAATCAGGGTTTGTTGAAGTATGACATACTGAAGTAGGATCACCGTCGGCTTTTTAAATTATTTAATTTCCGTTACAATATTTTTTACAAAATTCTCGGATTTAAGTTAATATATAGCTAAAAAGAAGTAGCGATGGATGAGGCAAGAGAGTTGTGTCTGCCAATATGTCTATTGTATCTGCCAACCCCTCTGTGAGATCAGCTTGTAGAATGAAGTTGTATGTATGTACGTAATGTAAAAAATAGCAAATAGGTACGTAGCTTACCTATTCAGATATTTTTGGCTTATGTAGATTTTGTAAGTAAATCCAAAACAACTCTGTGAAATCTGGCTTAGACGTTACTGACTACAGTAAAAATCTAGATCGTCTTTTTTGCAAAACCTAAGGTAAGACCTTAAATATTCAATACATTGAAGGTGAACTGAGTACCTGACACCGGCGAACATATTGTATGAAGGGCTTGGATTTGGTAGTGCCGTTAAAGATATTTGTCTTTTTTGTAATGGTAAATCGTAGAAACTACTGAACTGATTTTAATTTAGATTAAAATGTCTGTGCGCGTTTCATTAAAAAATGATCGAAGAGTTATTACTTTGTTTGTGAATTATCGGCTAAACATAAAGGTCAAGTATATAAAAAAAAATCTATAATTATGTAAGGCTGGTATTCAAAATAGTTGCTTCTGAGTTTTCTCTAGAGCGTCTCATTTGAGCCCGAACTCGGATCTCACTGAGTAACGTACGTTTTCTCTGCTGAGCTTGTTATTACTGAGCTAAGAAATAGATTGATGTCAATAATCTACAAATTCATGTTACGACTGACAATAATTCATCATTTAATCCAATCCTTTTCTTCAGCTATCAATACAAATTCAAGAAAATACACAAATAAACTGTTAATAAAATAAATAAATAAACTGTCAAACGGTACACCACAGATCAAGAACATATTTGAATCATCTTGCCACAGATCGCCCTGAGAACCCGATTTCGAGTCTCAAGTCTCAGCTCAGACATGACCGACTCTCACGAGACTGTTTCTCAACTGTGAATACAAATTATTTGCTGAGATTGAGATTACAATGCATTTTGACAGTACTGAGACTAAGACCGACTTCGTCTTACGACTCTAAATACCAGCCCAAAGCCCTTGACTCTGGAAAGCTGAAATTTTGCACACGTAAATATCATAAAAACAATATTTTATGATGTTTACGTACGAGGTACGAAAAGATTTTACAGAGTTCATCACCTACGGGGTAACAATGGGGGTAGAAGTTTATATGAGAAAAATTTTCGAGTTATGACTCTAAAACTTCTTGAATAGAAATTGAAGTGGCAGTGGGCCAGCCATATTAGCCGTAGAACGAGTTCTCGGATGGAGACCGCGTCTCGGCAAACGGAATGTAGTACACCCCCAGGTAGGTGGACTGATGATATACGCAAGATGGCTGGCAGAAGCTGGATGCGAGAAGCCGAAAACAGATCACAGTGGTTTGCAATTGGAGAGGCCCATGTCCACTAGTTGACAAGTATGGGTTGATGATCATGAATGAAATCGCGGGGCTGTAACTAGTAATGTGTATAAGGAAAATAACGTAGCCCAAAGTAGGCCAGTAGGCACAGCACGCGCGCGACACGACATCGACATAGAAAAAATAAGCGCTGTGATTGGCTGTTATGTCACACGTCGTGCGACTCAGCTTGTTTCAACCAGATATTTTTTTAATGAAACGCGCACAGACATGATAACTCAATATTGTTCACCGGGTATATAAGCGCGAATATAACCAAAGACCAGCTCAAGCTTACCTTTTTTATTTTACTCGAACGTTTCGACGCAGATGGATGCGTCGTGCTCACTCGATGCATACGACCCACAACATGCAAGTTGCGAATTTCGAAGTCGCGAAAGCTCGAGCTTATCTTTGTGAAAAAAGAAACTACAAAAGCTCGAGCTTATCTTTGATTAAATTCGCGCCTTTATACCCAGTGAACAAAATTGTTTCAACCAATCGCAGCACCTGGTATGGCTTGTCATTTCTTTCTGGAGCGTTTCGCTGAGAGGCAAAGCTAGTACACGATAAACTTACCGATTCATTGGTAGTGATCCTTCGAAGCAAACGCGTTAAGTACCAATCCGGTGCGGCGGACGGCGGCTTGCCCGAACGCTTGCCATGCGCTGAAATATAAATGAATGTTTGCTGAAATCGCATCTCGTTCTTGCTGACAGACACAGTAATGATAGATAAGAATGCTATAAGGAGGAATAAGCCTTGGCGATTTGAAAAGATGCCAGTTTCTTCTCGGTTCTTCTGGCCAGTAAAAGAAACTGATTGGAACCGAGGACGATTACTTTTGTTTTTAAAGTCATAAATGACGTTCAACAAGCTTTGTGTTATGCTACTATATATATGTATGTTATAACACTTATGACGATGAAATAAAGAAAAAAGACTAAAACGGCTGCGGCATACAATATGCCGCAACATATTGTGTGCTGGAGCCGTTTTGTATATATACTTTTTTAGAGTAGAGTCTTTTACTTTTGTTTTTGGTGTCCTACGGTGAGCCAATTTCAAACACACCCACTCACACACACCTACTCACACACACACACACACACACAAACACACTCACACACACACACTTGAAAAGCTGTAACTAGTCCTACTAGAGCTTAATGTATATATTTCCCCAATGTTTTGTTGCTAATAAATGAATCCTGCACCAGTTGAGACAATCATCGAGTGATCAGTTGTTGCTTAACACAAGTCGCGCAAAGCGGCTAGTAAGTGACCAAGTAGAAGATTGGAATAAGTGTATTCCAGTGAACCGTGGGCAATTGATTAGCAAGTGCCTCTGCCTAACGCTTTGGGATTAAAAGGCGTGAAGAGTATTTATTATTTAATTTTTATTGTGTAAATGTATAAGTTCATTCCTTTTCATATTTTTATGGAAATAAATTATTATTATTAATGTCGATTATCTCGTAATGTACAATATGCACGGTAGAACGAAACTTCGTACATTATCTACGTAACACATATACTATTTTGGAATATATTCGTTCAGTATTTGTTTGGATGTCTCTGCTGAAGAATTTTTTCATTCATTTCCCGTTGGCTTCGTATACGCTCACAGGAGTTCGGCGGCCAGATAATGTAATGTACTGAATTTGTTACTTGTGAATTTCTTTTTTAGCAAAGTCTATGTTTAGTTATTAATAGAAATTAAATTAATCGTAAAAAGATATACCTTAAATAGCAAGCAATTGATATTCTCCTCCTGAATATCAAAACCACAGCATATCCAGCCTACCCAGCCTTGGGATTAAAGGCGTGAAGTGTATTTTTTTAACACCCTAACAAATTTTTGAAGATTTTTATCTTGGTTCGGATTGTGCTTGTCGATCGATCCGTAAATTCCAATATTAGCCGAAGTCTACTGTTTGTAGGTCGCGAGTTCATTTCAGCCAGTGTCGAAACGAAAAAAAAAATTACCTCTTCATACAAAAAGTACAATGCTCCAGTTCGTATGAAGACCTCGATATATTTTAGTCTACAGATTTCGCCTTCAAATAGTATTTCTAGACCATTCTGTCTTATCGTAAGAATAATTATTAAAATAATCAGTTACTTCAAAGTAAACGTACGTAAATTAATACTAAATTCACTGTTACAAATAAACAGAGTGCATGAAATATGAACCGTTTAATGTAACGATATCTTGCTTGATAATTTGCTCACATTATAAAGGATGCGTCTAGAATCGTTATTGTCTCCACGGGTTGTTTTAATTACACACCCTGTATATATTATGACAGGTGACGCTGATGTTCTGACGTTCTGATTAAACTACGTCACTCATTTGCTCAGGCCAAACACGACTAGACTTTCAAGCCGCTTATCACCTTAAATCTGTCTCTTTTGCACCAAA
>SJJU01005476.1:0-21064 GCA_012932125.1 Conopomorpha cramerella | reverse complement strand
TTATAGGATAAAATTAATGATATAATAATAATTTATTTTCTTGAGTAAACAAAAAAGACAACATAAAATTATTTATTCATACTATCATCTACCTCAGTACTAAAAACAGTTACCGCAGAACCGACATGAATAATGAGGTTTAGTTATGACACAATATAATGAGGTATTCAACAACCTCCATGGAGTTGTCAACATGTACATTCAATTTATTCAGTTACAAGTTTAACTAATTAATTATCATATATTATTTTGTATTTGATACAAGTCATATTAGTTTTATTGTTATCTACCCACATAACTCCATAAAGATAAAGTCAACCAACAAAATGGCCTAAGAGTTTGTGAGGTCAGCCTCATATGGCCCCTATCTCTATCTCTTTTGTTCATTGTCATATAATGAAAAGTAATTGTGATTAACCAACAGACACCTGATTACCAGTGAGCTAGTGAAGACTTAATTACTAAAATAATTAGTGCTGTTAAGCAATTAAGTAAATATCTTACTGATGGTTTGTAATAAGTTAAACCAGTCAGCTGTGATAAGAGGTAGGAACAGTGCTACTATTTTGTTTAATATTGTGCTGCATAAGTATTCAAAATAGCACTGACCGTGTACTGAAATAAATACAGTTGGTATGGGTAAAAATCATGTTTATTAACCTTATAAACCATCTTTGGATTTCCACAATTCAAGATCAAAATTATCTATGTTCTCTAGTTTTAGAAAGACTGACAAACAACAATACATGATTTTTTTTGTAGATTTTAAGCATCTTATTTCAAAATACCTCTTCGCAAAATGTTTTTGTTGCCTATAATTGTGAGTGTAGAAAAGGGACAAACTATGCTCAAATTATACACAAAGTGGTACCTAGTACCCACTGATTGCTATTTTAAACTAGTGGACCTGATGGACTTTGTACTTTGTACTGTCTTAACTATGAATATTAATAACAAATTAATATAACATTCAGTGAGTCGTATGTTCAGCAGTGTGTGTCATTTTTTCTTTCAGAAGATCTTTCTGTTGACATTAATAAGCACAACAAAAAAAGAATTAGAGAAATTGGTTTAGTCATTCCTGAGTTATGCACTTACCAATACATTTTTGTATTATAGATTAAAGGTGTGGGGTCTTTGGAAGGTGATGCATATTCTTTTAGTAATCTTAATATATAAAAATCCAGTGTCATGATGTTTGTTCCCAATGAACTCTTCACCAAGGTTACCAATATTCACAAAAGATGGCATTTATATGTAATTTCGTCCAATTTGAGAGACAGGATAGTTTATATTTCGTGACATCCACTACTGGGCACAGGCCACCCTGGAGGTTATACTAATAGTTAAGACAGGACATCTGTCGAGTCCACTATAATGTTCTAAAATAATGTGTGAAACAAAATTACCATCCACTTTACATATTATTTGTAAACCTAAAAAATGTATTCATGTGTAAACACTACTGATTTTCTGTTTTAGAAATTTCACCTAGTTAATAAGGAAGTATAAAGTTGCTTACACATAAGGCATTAATTTACATGTTGCAACGTAGTGCCCATGTATACCAATACTTGCTACTAGATGGCGTTACTCGTTCAATTGACTGTATATAATGCAACAGAGGATGATAATGCGATCGAAGATTGACAATATCATGTTTAATAGTTTTATTATACAACATATCAAACAATACATACTTTTTTAAACACAGTGAACAAGTGTTTGACCACCATACTGTCTGATGTAGCGATGAAGTAGCGATGTGGTCTATTGTATAGTAACATAGTTAACTTTTAGAATATACTTGTCAGCTCTGTTGTTTTGTACTTCTCTCCTTCTCTGGTGCCTGTCTCTGTGTATTGCACAAGCTGCTGAACCGCCACCGACGAAATCGCCAAACCGCCTGCAAAACGAGGCGATTATTGACATTTCTCCCCCAAATCATCATGGAACTCTGTCGGGGAGGACTCCCTCGGCCAGCATTGGACGTTATGTGGCTTATGATGATGATGATGAATAAATCTGTACACTACAATATTGCAGTGGCGTGCACATCATATAGGCAAAAAGACACTGCCTACCTTAGTATTTTAGCTACCCGACCTAATAATAGAGTTAATGCTAGATCTTTTTTTGTTGTACTCACGACACAGGCTAACGAAAGTCCTGTGTTTCGTGGGTGAGTAGATAGGTAGGTATCTGTGTTTCATAAAGACATAGGTGTCAATCCTTGGGGATTACTGCCTACCATGTCGTAGAAGCCAGTGCACGCCACTGATATATTGATTTATTACGATATTTTTAAATGTGAATTTCCTAATTGTGTGTCGTGTTACGTCAACAGATAGCGGCGCCAGATCAAACCACGCGGGACGTTCGAGGGATGACAAGAAGGGTGGCAATGGTGGCGGTGGCGACGGCGGCAAGCGGGACAGCATGGACGGACTAGCGGCCGACCCCGACGCCGGCGACGCGCCCACCGATAAGGCCGCCGCCGACGGCAAAGATGGTAAATATAGCTTTACCAGAGGACTCGACAGACGTTGTCATGTCTTAACTATTAATATGAATATAAAACTTGTATAACCTCCAGGGTGGCCTGTGCCCAGCAGTGGATGTCACGAAATATAAACTATCCTATCTCTCAAATTGGACGAAATTACACATAAATGCCAAATTTTATTAATATCGGTAGCCTTGGTGAGGAGTTCATTGGGAACAAACATCATGACACTGGATTTTTGTATTTTAAGATATATGAAGGGTACAGTACCCTCTTATTCTTTCACTCCTGCATGTTTTTAATATCGTTGTTTCGTTTTATTCTAAACGTCAGTTGTTTTTGGTCTGAGGGGACAACTGCCCCTCTCCCCAGCAAGACACGACGTCATTCTACAAAAATAAAACACTTAGCGAACAACAAAATAAAAACATCAGTTGACAGATTATATATAGGTGGAGGTTTCTCAATTCGATTGTATATTTTTATGTTTGTGACCTCTAATAGTAACTTTGGTATGGGTGAACTGATTTTGATGGTTCTTTTTTATAAGCTAATGCTTTCCTTGTGGTCTTTATTTAAATTTGGTGCAATACATACAAAGGCATTTGTGAGACAAGTACTCTCAGTCTTAAACTACAGATTACTAGTTGAAATCGGTTTTTTATTTTCAAAAGTAGTTAGTTCTTATAATGAACCACCATCCTGCCTGGAAGGCCAAGTTTACCACACTTTCGTAGTGGCATTTCTCGAGTATCGCAGCACAAATTTTATTGTTGGTTTAGTTACTCTCATTTCACTATGGACAATAATAATATGGTGATGTCAGACTGCAAACTTAACTAACGCCATCTGTAATAAGTTTAGTAACTAGTGAATCCTGAAAATTCTCCATTCGTATGTGCACGTATCATTACGAATCAACGTCATTTTAAATTCCACATTGGCGTTTTACACAGTCTCGTTGTCCCGTACTGCCTAACCTACACACTACCAATCAATATTTGTGTTAGTTAAGTTGACTTATTGGGAAATGGTTAGTGTCCCTAGTGACCTGTTGTAAAATATGTCTCTAAACCGTTTTTCTGTTTTGTTTATATTAGGGAGTAAATACAGAAGTAAAAATCTCTAAAATAAATGGCAAACAAGTAGTTATTATAATGTATTAATCAATTTGTTTTCAAATTCAGAAAGTCACGCGCAAGTGACCGGATCTACGCCCGCCGAAGAGACGAGCTCTTTGGGGGCGAAACATTCTCTGTATGAGGACGGCGAAGAACCGGAAGACGATGGCGCGAAACGCCGGAAAAGGAAGGAGAATGACGACAAGGACGCCATGGCTAAACCAGCCTCCGTGCAGCGTGGGGGCACTGGCAGGTGAGAATGAAGCATATTTATGTAAACCTTTAAAATAATGGCAGTAGCGTTGGCCCTGCCATCAGTGTCACTAATGACTGCAATTGGGGAGCGATGTCAGCACTCGTGGCGATGTCTATCTGGAGTATAAATAAGCAGTATATGTTTCCAATTGTCGTATATAACCGAATCACAATTTAGATAATTCACTTTTACATAGATGAATCAGAAACATATTGTATGAATATGATTCGACGGAGCAAACAGTTAAAGCAATCTGAATACATTCGCAGGGTGTTAACTGGAAATAAGCCGCCTGGTCCAGCGAGCAAGACTGGAACGCCGGTGAAGAGCGCGCCGGGCAAGGGCTCCGGCGGCAGCAAGGGCGCTACCGGGATGAAGGGCCCCGCCAAGGTCGGTGCTAGCGCCGCGCAGGTAATCACGACACGCTCAGCGACCTCGCCGGGATGAATACTAGCTCGCACCGATACCCGGCGATGGTACTTTGCGAACGGAGAATGGGCGCTTCATCAGCCAAATGTAATGATCGACACAAACACTTGTTCATAGTGAACTCTCATAAAAGTCTGCCCATTTTGCGTTCGCAATGTTAATATTGGTAGGTTTATGTATGTTGTAGTAATCGTTTAATTACAATTTTACAAGATTATTCTATGTAAGATCCAGATGTTGTGAAGAAATACCTTAACTCCGGATTGTGAACAACGACTGCAGCGGAGATGGATTCCCTGTTCTTTGAGTATACTTCTTTTTTTCTAACTTTATGCAATGCGAATTGATATTTCTCATTTAGTTGTTTAACTGTGTGATTGAGTAATCTTCACAAAACTGTTGTTGCATATATTAGTAGGAGTGTTTTTATTCTTCTGTGATATTGTTCCGTCCTATACCTAGTTACCAAAAAATCTTTTCGCGAGTGTCTGACACGCTTTTTTTAAATATTAGGGCAAATCTTCGGGCGCCGGCAAGGGCGCGTCTCAGTCTGGGAAAGGGGACCGACAGAAGAGTCCGGTGGCCAGTCCCAAGGCCCAGAACAAAGACGAGGACGACGACACCAAGGTGCAAGAGTCCAGCGCGCCCAAAGTGCCGCCGCTCAAGATCGTCATCCCGGGAGGCGCCGGCGGCTCCGCCGAGCAAGCAGGTGAAGGTGAGCCTGTGGTTACCTCCATCCCATTTTCGATTTCGTTTAAGCCGCACAGCGTAACATGTTAGGCGAAGCGATAATTGGCACCAAGAACACGTAGGCAAAATTTAGATTACTTGAAATCGTTGTGTTGAATGAATTATACCTATATAACAAATTTGAATTGAATTAGGTTAAAATTTCTTTCCAATACAATTGATTGTTTATCGTTTTACAGACGGCTACACTCCCGGCTGATGTACCGTGTCATGTTTCTAAGAATGATCGTTTTTGTCAACATTGATTGATGGTGGTTTATGATAATTTGTATTAACTATTATTGTGGCTTGATTCCAGTTTTACTCAGGATACAGGATGTGCCATCATAATTAATTTGATGGTCACGTAAGATAGAATGTTCAGATATTATGCTTCTTATGTTTATTTCATGACCACCCTATACGTAACTATACGTTCGACGCATGCTATATGTACTATATGTGGATGTCTCATCACTTGTGTTACATTCGTATAAATGTTGATGATTTTTTCCGTCTCCGTACGAAGGTACTCTGTGCTGTCGAACTTTTTACTCGTGGAGTTTCCGCAACCTTGAATGTCATTTTATAATCTGACGCGGTCATTTCTTTTCTCAAATCTGTGCTTATTTTTGTCATCATCTCTGTTTGAGCACGGTCTTTGGGAACAAGTTGCCAAACAAATTCTTATACCTATTTATATATACATCATTTCATTCGTTCTGTATGATCATTTATATATTGACAGTGGGGGGAGCGAGTACTTCTTTTGTAACAGACAAAAAATATGTACATTGTTAACATTCTGTATAGTTATAAAAATATTGATATAAACAATGTACCTGTGTGGACAGTCATATATTCACTTTAAAGATCGATATACCTATTCGGTGTGGGCTAGAGGCAACTTGTGTCCAGGACCGGACGTGCACCCGATTGTGGTCCGCGATCTTACTCGGTAAACATACAGGTCAGAGAGGCGGCGGAAAGGGGCGCGGAGGGTCATCCACCCTTCCCTACGTGATCCCTTGTACGTCCGCCGACGCCGGGCAGGGCAGCGACAGCTCGGATACTAACTCTGACGAGAAACGGCCCTCGGACTCCAAGGTAAGAGAGCGTCGCCAGTAGGCTCCCCGGGGTAAGCCGCTCGCCGGGCCGGCCGCCGCGTCCGTCGCCACCAAGTAGGGGCTAACTCGCGCGATCGCCCGTACGCCTGATCCCCGTCAGTGTTCGTTGGTACTACTTGCTCCTACGTAATTACCTGCATTAGAGGCGCACGCATTAACTGTCCGTGCAGTGTGCGCTGTTACATGAACCTTATGTTTTAGGGCGGACAACGCGTGCTGCGTTCGCACCGATCCTATGACGTTGACAAGATCAGGTCCCCGCTGAGGCAGAGCTACTTTAGATCGCCCTCGCGCTCCTTGGTAAGGGACCTCAGTATTGTTGCTTCGGAACTTTTTTTCGTTTCGCACTCGACGTTATTCAGATGCATGTTCTTCCGAAGTGATATGAGACTGTCCCGAGTATTTAGATCCATATGTTTTTCTCCTAAACGTTTTGATTTACTCTATTATTGTCTATCATGTTTATATCGATGTATGGCTGTTTTGGCTGTTTAGATTATAGTATCGGGGATCACGTACGGGCGTCGGCTGTCTTTGTTAACTGCGTTATATTTTCAAATGATGTTTGCACACACTCGTGGCCAGTTGTTGAATAACGTGTCTTTACAGGGGCAGGATGACAACGTGCCGTCGACAAGCAGCTCGCGCAGTGATGCAAGTGAGTCACACGTTTTCATTCCCTCATCCCCCCCATCCTGGCTTGAGCGCTGCTGCTGGTTGTGTTTGGAGATCCGAACATCATAATGCTGATTATTTTTAAGACGATTATTTCAGATTTTACTACACACATCAAAAGCGTCTAGGGATCAAGTACATTTTAGAAGATTGCAATCAAGAATATGTTTTACAAAAACTGAAATCATTCATAATTTATTCAAAATGTGGTGATAAGTCATTGATACAGGCATGGGGAATTGGGTAGGAGACCAACCCAGAAGATTAGATTTGATTTAAATAAACCAGACTTAATCTAGAGCTAAAAATGTTCTTGATCCCTAGACACTTTTGATGTGTGTATGTAATTAAGGCGGTATTTAAAAGGAACGAAATACGATGCCTGTGCCACGTGTTACTTATTATTGCAAGTGCTGGTACACGCCACGCTTGAAACCCCTACTCTACACGTAGTTAACACCTACTGTATACGTTTTCACTTTCACAAAGGTCAACATTGTTTTTTCTTTTATCGCAAATAATATTAGTCATGTACAGTAGAACCTCTATAAGTTGAACAACAAGGGAGACGCCAAAAAAATCCGAGTTATAGAGTTTTCGACTTGGAGAGAATTTCGACTTAGGTGGATTTTGATTCGACATAAAGAGGTTGAGATTTATTCTTATAAACGTTGAGTAAGAGAGGTAAAATAAATAAAAAATCAAGTTGCAGAGGTGACGCACGTTTGTTTATGTATAAATCTACATTACTTGAAAACATCTACAAAAATATGCATTAAAAAAGTAAGTTTTTTTTTATTTAGGTAGTCTGGTTGTTCTTTATCTATAGCATTGTCTAAGATGTAAAGAGCAAATTTTTTTTTTTCAGTATGTGTTGCTCTATAAAAGTCCGTAAAGTATTCAATGCGGTTCTTGTCTCTTTGATGGAAACCCATGTAGCGCATTTAGTATTATTCGAGTCTTCTATATCATCTAAATCATTTGTATCGATTTTCTGAGCTACTGAATCGATAATTTCGTAAACTTTTGAACAAATTGATGTGTAATTGCAGTAGAACCAAACTACTTCTGACAACATTTCACTCGACAACATATAACTTGCATTCAACTGAAATCGAAACTAATAAAATGAAACATCCGACATCAAACAAGCAAAACACGTGTTAATGTGAGTCATACATTCGTGGTAATTCTATTCATTCATTGTGTACGCCTAAATTGCTTTCTATGAAACAATGGTGTAATCACACTGTCGGCCAGTGGCGTACATTGGCCGACAGTCCTACGATAAGGTAGGCATTAATCCCCAAGGATTGACACCTATGTCTACTCACCCACAAACACACAGGGCCTTCGTTAGCCTATGTCGTGAGTACAACAAAAAAGGATCTAGCAATAACTTTATTATTGGGTCGGGTAGCTAAAACACTAAGGTAGGCAGTGTCTTTTTGTCTATATGGTGTGCTTGCTACCAGTAAGGTGCACATCATATGTGTTTTGTGGGTGAGTAGATAGGTAGGTACCTATATTTCGTAAGGACAAGTTGGGATTACTGCCTGCCTTGCCGTAATAGCCAGTGCACGCCACTGCCTGCCATTGCTGTCGGCGAATTCTTAAAAGTCGGTAACATATTTGTATTCGAACTGTAGATGTAATGAGTCTACAATAATAGAGTTGTAAAGGATGTAAACTAAGACGTTGCTATTTTCGAGATACAGAGGTATCAATAAGGAAAGAAATCGAGTTATGGAGGGAATATATCGCATACTTAGAATAAAAAGGACCCAAACGAAACATGCCGATTTTGTAATTAAAGTTTTCTATCATTTATGTTAAGGTTCAATTTCATAAAACAAAACACATTCTGTTTTATGTCACTTTTGTTCAAACTGTGCGATATGTACCAAATTGGCTTGGAGGGACTCGGTGATTATTTCGGTTGAGATTTCCGAGAAATAGAGGTTTTGGTGTTGGAAGGGAAGGGAACACAATTTTTTTTTTAAATTTAGAGGTTTTCGACTTATCGAGGTTCTACTGTATCTTCATAATAATTACCTACACTATTAATATCTCTTACAAAGTCTCGATCAAAAAGAAATTCTCCGAAAAAACACACTAGCTAGACGGACCAATAATATGCTGATAAGCTCACCCCCACCACCACCGGCTCTTCCACCAGATAGATAGAGCTTACCTGGAACGCGCGATCCCCAAAGTTGTTTAACTCAGTCAGTTCTTATTGAGCTTTGGCACCGCTAGGACGTGTTATCCCGGAAATTCCACTTTACTAACAGTTTCAACGCGTGTGAATTAAGTGGTGTTTAAATTCTGTACAAAATAAAATGGTGAGACCAAAGTTCAGGCGTAATGCAAGCACTGCCGGGTCTTCGGTAGCTGTATCAGGTATGTCTTCGTACATTTTAGGATGTCCTAAGTCCTAGACAGGTTTTGTTTACTATTAGTATTGAATGTTGTAGTCCTCAATATTGTCGGAATAAGTAGGTACACGAACTGAGGATATAGTAAGTATAGGGTTCATAGTTCCAGTACAGTCTGAAGTTCTTAAAGTCGCGGGTAAATCGGTACCTAATGAACAAGTGTGCTTCATCGTAGACCATATCGCTGCTTAACGTCAGGTAGGATAGTGGTCAAACGGTAATTCATTGCGTTTAAAAAAAAAGTTCTTTATCGAACTACAGGAGTATGCATCAACAATTAGGCGTTTAAAAACAGCAACGAAATATACGTAACTAGTGAAATAATTTTTAACCTTACGTCTTAGAACGCATCTGCACAATATTCCAAGGAACTTAGTGTAGCTCAATTGTGCTTCCACAGTCACATTTCTCTTTTGGTAATTCAATATAACAATAACACGCCTAGTTAATAAAAACAAAACTGACATAAACCTTAGGTACCGTCCTGACACACCTACTTGGTATTTAATTTAACGTAAATAAACACGGTAGCTTTGACTCTTATCAGAACAATAATAATACGATTGCTTACTGAAACTGCTCTAAAATTCTAATAAATCGTTTACTGTCTATGGCAGTATAGTATATTATCACGACTTAAACTTTTGAATTTAATTAAGATTCAAGGGGGATCAACATAGCCCACAAAATTAGAGCCCGCGCCATTTATGTACCATATACATTTTGTTACATAGTCATCGCGATCTACTAATACAATCTTTTTTTCCAGTTCAGAGCATACGATATATTTTAGACAACTTCTTCCCTGTTCTTGTTATTGATAGCACACTTAGTTAACTGTGGGCCTAGTTAACCACTAAAAATTAAAAGATATAAGTATGATAAATTTTGCCATCAGGCTCAAATTATGTGGGCTCAGTTCACCCCTGAATCTAAATTTAAATTAATGTATGGTACTAATTGGTATCAAATCAAAACAGTTGATCAGTGCTGTGATTGGCTAAACAACATCCGCCGGCTAATATCAGAGCTGATGAACTGTTTTGATCAATTTGAATTTCAAGCGTTTTCAAAGCAAAGTACTTTTCATTCAAATTATGAATAAAATACATTCATACAATAATTACTGATAACATAGAACTCATGTATAAAATATTGTATTATTTACTTGGTTAAAGGTAACTATAGACTGAATTATGCCGACGGCGATATTCATATAAAACGTGGTATTATTTGTTGAAATAATAAGAGAAGATAAAAGACGTAAATACTTCACAAATCATATATTACGCTGTTGACAATCTGACAATAGTGACATACGCCACATTGAACTTATTCTAACATTATTTGTATTGCTATATACATACATACACTTCACGCCTGTCTCCCAGAGGGGTGTAGGCAGCAGTGGCGTGCACTGGCTTTTACGACAAGGTAGGCAGTAATACCCAAGGATTGACACCTATGTATAGGTAACTTGTCTTTATGAAATATAGGACTCTCCCACAAAACAGGACCTTCGTCAGCCTATGTCGTGAGTACAGCAAAAAAAGATCTAACAATAACTCTATTATTAGGTCGGGTAGCCAAAATACTAAGGTAGGCAGTGTCTTTTTGCCTATATGGTGTGCACGCCACTGGTAGGGCCAGAGGGACTACAGATCTCCATTTGTCACGGTCCTGACATACCCCTTTCGCTTCATCTACATTCATACATCTTTTCATACACGACCTTCGGTTTCGAGTACTTTTCACGCCACCTTCGGCCAGGACATCACCAAACTGGTCTGTAAATGTCCTTCTGGCGCAACCTCTATTGCTAAAATAGCAATTGACAGATTTTGCTAGTTCATTTAGCCGCATCTAATAAACGTTTTAAATTGTGAATAGACAACAACAAGACAAGGAACCGTTTGGAAAAGAATCCTGTACCTTTATCATTGCATCTACTAACGACTTCTCGAAATATACAATTGACTGTTATACTCTTTACGTGTGAACGTTTTGTATACTTTACAATGCCCCTGGTTATTGTTTTCAAAGTGATTAGGCTTCAGGTATACTTACTAATCACTATCCTAATTCACAAGGGTTTATGACAGTAAAGAGAACTGCAATAATTTTTATGATTTCCTAGAAATTGTTAATCCTTTAATGAATGACCTATAGAAATATATTATATGCATACCTTTTCAATAGGTAATTCTCGTTAAATTACCGATAGGTTATAAAATTGTTTCAATGTGGTGCCTTAATGTGGTTACTGGAACTGAAAACCCGTCTACAGTTTAAATGATTCAGTACATTGGGTTTATGGTTATATCTTTCTTCTTCTTATATATAAAAATGAATTGATGTTCATTAGACTCGCTAAAACGCGAGAAGGACGAGATCGATTTGACTTATTTTGGTCTTGAATTATTCGCGGAAGTCCAGGGAAGGTTTAAAAGGTGCATTTCATCCAATAAACGAGGTACAAATGCGACTTCCTATAGCAAAACAAAAGTTTGTGCGGACAGCTAGTTTTTTAATACGATATGTCTGAGATACAGTATGGCGAATTTAATTGGAATGTTCAATTGTATCAAATTGCATTAAAAAAATATTATATTTACTTACTAATGTAATTTTCCTAATTAGGAGGACAGGGCTCCTCAGTGGACTTGCATCCTCGCAAGCGGAAGATCAAGGCATCTAAGGAGAGCCATGCGCGGGACCTACCTACCAAGACCAACGAAGCCATAGAGAGTATGGCGCACGCTGTGCAACACTCAAATCCCTACCAAATGTACATTCACATACGGAAGCAGGTATGTTCAATTCACCAGTAATAGAGTTTGCCAGTAACAGCAATGAGGGTTGTCCAAAAATTTCTGTACCCCACAAAATGTTGGTATGACCCAACTTTTTTTTTCACTACTAACTGATAGAAAAATAACCATTGATAGTCGATTAACGAAAACGTTTAACTTATATTCTGTGGATTTTGTTTCATATTACATACATTACATTACACATAGTGTAAAAGAACCCCGAGCAATGGTCTTAGAAACGTTGCTGGGCTCGTCAATATAAACAATTTTTACTATGGCGACAATGCGGGGAAATGAAACTTGTCAAGGATATTTGGCCTCTTCATGTATGCTCGCCGGCTTCGGCTATTATGTATACCTTTCATATTATGCACTGGAAATGTGTTTTTCTAATTTCGCCCGGCGTTCACAGATCGACCAGCGCCAGAGGAGTCTGTTTCCCGTGAAGCCGAAACCGCCGAAGGATTTCAACAAGTACCTGATGAACCGTTGCACGTATACGCTCGCCAGCAACGTGAATCCGGAGCCGCAGATCGAGTTCCCGCCCACATTACCTACGGCGATGAGGGACGAGTTTGTGACACAGGAAAAGGAAAGGTCTGTACAGGTTTTCTTTAAAAGAAAAACCAGCACATTTCACTCGAATGCATTTTCCACACGTCTAGGTCATGTCATGTCTAGTGTGAAATTAGATTAGCTGTCTGGGAGTTAAGATGAATATTTATCCTATTGTTAAGATAAGGTCCAAGAATAATTTACGGTATTCACACAAACACCGGCTTCAAAGATAAAACATACATATTTCCAGTAGTTTTGACGTCACATGACGAATCTTCGTTATGGAACAGTTTGTTCTATCTGGAAATACGAATTTCTTGCTTCCTGAATAAGATTCAAGCGTTTTGGGAACAAGATTTCCCGTATGGTACACGTGCATATGTTTCCCTTCTCCAATATTGGTGTGCCTTGACCTTAACTTTGTTATGAAATGAAACCAGCGCTAATAATATGTTTTCCGCTATTGACGTTGTGTGTTTAATTTTATACGTTTTCGCCCCTCAACATTGTAGGATTTCCAACTATCGCGTGTGGAAATAATAACATTGACTTTATTTTCAATACAAAGGAATCTATTGTAAGAACGAACAATATTGTTTCTTTCTATGCAGTTTTCACTTCAATATTTTTTCCTTAACATAAACCTTATAATATGAATCACATCTATTCTTACTCCCATTGAGTTGATAGAGGTAGCGAGAATTTAACATTAATTACATTTCGTCATGGAGGGGACCGGAAGTGCAATAATGGGGAATTTTCAGGGGCCCTGTTTCTCTTAGTTATGACAGATGGCGCTAGTTGTATTAGGGGGGCAAATTTCTACGAAATTACTAACTTCAAGCAGTCCGTATTCAAGGCGACAGTAATTTTTTTCTACATGTTACAAAAGTGTCTGAAGTCTAAATAACTCACCCAAATATTAAAAAAAACATGGATCCTGCATGCATATCCCCCTGGATATCTACTAGCGATATCTAGATAAGAAACTTTGGAGTTTGTAAATTCCCCATTGTCGTAGCTCCGTACGCGCTTACCTTTAGTCCACACAACTCATATCGCTCTTATGCTCTTTATCTCTCTACCTCTATCATCTCACACTGCTGCGAGCGGGATAGCAAGACATTTAGCATGCACCTCACTGGCACTTCGCTCGTACAGGCTACGAGATTTGCACCGCTGACCTGTCCTTGCCTGAATAATCTTTTGACTGCCGGAATATTTTGTTTCATGGTTAGAATTATGTATCTTGTATCGACTTCAAAATCTGTATTATGATTTGTATTGAGCAAGCAAGAAAGCAAGTCTGATAGTAACTCTTCAGTGGTTTTCATTCGATCCATTGGTATAAGTTTAATTTTGGGTGCCGTCAATTACTTATTCTTTCATTTTTTACACCAGGCACCGACTCCGCATTCAGCATCTAGTGGAGAAGGAGAAGCTCGTGCTGGCAGTGGAGCAGGAGATCTTGCGCGTTCACGGCCGCGCCGAGCGAGCCGTCGCTAATCAGGTAATAACTGAATCCCTATCAATGCAGAGTATTCTTTAAGCCTAATCGAAAACCATTTTCTGTCTAATTACTTGTGAAGAGTTCGGGGCCCAGGTGAGGGTTATTTCAGTGATAAAAACGGCCTAAAGCAAGAAACAGGAGGATATAAAACTCTACTTTGATCTATATTTAAAACTCTTCTGGGATGCTTCCCAGAAGAGTCTTCATAAAGTTGGGAAATGGCCGCGGATAAACCGATGTTAGGCTCATTTGTAGTCGGCTGTGATTCTTTCACGTCATGCAGTATCTAATGGTTGTATGGTTGATGATTAGAGCTTCTCGGAGACTGAGACTTCTTACAGATGGGATGTGATGAATTATATTATAAACTAGTGGACTCGACAGACGTTGTCCTGTCTTAACTATTAATATGAATATCTAGAGTGGCCCGTGCGCACCAGTGGATGTCAGTTTTTTCTTTCATAGGAGCACAACAAAGAAAGAATTAGCGGAATCAGACCCGTTCCGGAGTTATGCCGTTACAAGGAAAAGTGGCTTTGATTTTTATATAATAGATTATTAATAGGAATACTTTTTATTATGAAAAAACATTAAAAAAAAAAAACATTTCTTATAAATGAACACAATGTTGCAGCCACTCCCGTTTTCGGCGTGCACGATGCTCCGTGACAAGGAGGTGTACAACGTGCTCGCGCCGGAGCAGGAGGAGAAGCGGAACGCTCAGCGAAGCCGCTGCAACGGACGGCAGATCAACTCGTGGCTGCAGGAGGTCGACGACAAATGGGAACGAATTAAGGTTTGGTTCGTTTACCACGTGGAGATGGTTTCTTTACTAACATGAAATGACACTAAAATACTAACACTGTTTACATGATTAATGTATTTAAAGCGTTCCCACTGTTCAATGTTCGTTGTAGATTTTCAAGAATGTTAAGCGAATAAATTAACATAAATTGCAGGAGGGGATGCTGCGCCGTCAGAACACAGAAGCGGAAACACTTCACGCTGTCCAGAAAATGAGTTGGGAGTGGAAGCTGAAAGAAGTGGGCCTCTGTGAACACAAGATTACGCCCAAAATCGACGAGAAACACGTGCCACAAATACACGTGTCGAATTTTGATTTGCCCGCTTGAACCTTTAGTTCGGATCGCCTTAGTTTGTATCGCGCCGGGCGAGCGCGGTCTTATCCCGTGAGCACACGGGACAATGCGAAGTGAGTGCACACTGATACCTATACAACACTCTACACCATGTTGTTGCTCGTGCACCTCTCTTTCAATATCAATATTGCAACTCGTAGCTCGAGAAAGGTGGACAATATTTGATAAAGCAGCGTGTGCGGGCAGATGCGAAGCGACCGCTTACTATGCTAGGCTTTATGGATAGTATTTGAACATAGGAATCGGCCGCTTCAGCCGTACTGTGTGTACATCACTCCGCGTATTATTGTGATACCCGCGCTCCGATGGCATATATTTACGTACTCGTATACTAAGATATATTTTTTATTTTTTAATTGTTATTGGACAAATCGATCTATAAAGTTATAACACTAATTGGCGTAACGAATCAAGCGGAGCTACAAAATTACTTTTTTTCGTCCTTTGGAAATTACATTTTGTCTGTCGGGGCGGCTCCATCCTCAACAGTGTTGCCCCACCTGGACGGCTGTCACTTAATGCTATACTATGTTTACATCTTAGTTCAATTCATTTTGCCTTCGAGGTGGAGCGGCTGGCCCCGGACTTTTGTTGTCGTAACATTAGCACTCCTGCATGTCGGGGTTATTTTCTTTTATGTCGATCACATTGCGATATTGTTTTGGATCATTATGTTTAGTAGGTTACCGTTATTTGTTCTACTTGTATGCCTTTATTGTAACATCTAGGTAATGTTGGCATCTTATGTTTTCTCGTAAACCCCCCCGACATTGCGTTCTGTGTCAAATTATAATTCGATTATGAATGAATGAGTCTTGTATGAATATTAAAATGACGAATGGTTTTTATTGTGTAAATATTATGTTTCGGTTTTAAGTTCATATATTAATTGTGTTTGTGAACATGACGTTGATATCATTTTATCATTACGAGAGTGAATGAGAGCTGCGCACTATGCCGTGAATGCAGAAAGCAGTGTTTTAATTTTACACTTCTCTAGATAGCAAAAAGTTTTATCGTAAATTAAAAATGTAATTTGTACAAACTCACACAGATGTATTTTTTTACAGTTAACATGGACGAATTGTTTATTTCGTGTTTATTATGCATGTAGACATTTTAAATAACTGTAGTGTAGTGCGCAGCGTTTTATGATTCCCGTCAACAAGCAGATCTGATGTTGACTGAATGATTGGTAATATTTACATTTTATTTCATTATACAAAACGCGAGACCGGTTATAATTAATTACTTTTACAAAATCATCACAATTGTGTTTAGTCTAGGTTCTCTGTGTATTATTGACATTTTAATATTTAATTCTAAGTTTTATTTTATTTTTACTAAATACATCGTAGGTAAAATTATGTTCTGTGATTAAAATATGTATTGATATTAATTCTTATAGTTGCCCTGTGTATTTTATAATTCATAACGATAATTTCCCCATAATTTTGCATTTGTAGTCATAATTTTTATTTACTGTAAAACCGGGCAACGTTTTCGGTTACTTCATATTATAACATTTACACATACGTTTTACAGTACGGTATTTTAATTTATGTGTTTACTTTATCACATATAATTATACTGACTTGATCTCATTACGTTGTTTTATTTCTTAGCTGACTATCCAAACAGTTCACGTGGTGGGTGCATTCCACCGGTTCCCATGACTTAGTTCTATAGAACTTGGTTGGGAGTAAACCTTTTGTCCGGACTTTGTCGGTTTCGCTTATCTCGTAAAAAAAAATCATATGTATGCATTGCAATGCAACGCATATATGTATTTTTTCTTATTTCTATACCGTCTTTAGTATTAATAACTATGTGGGATCCAAGACAGAAGGCTAGGCCCCCCCGGGATCTAGCCCAGTCGTCACTGATTGAGCTCTTGTTTATTCTGGATGCCGCTGTAGATCCTGGCTCTAACAGGAATCACAGTGGTGGGAAAGTGGGTGGGAATATCCCTGTTATCTCGTAGAGTCTACTTCCTGTATTGCCACATTTCATCATTCAAATCGGTCAGTATGGGAAAGTCTGAAACTATAACCCTATGTCCTCAGTGAACGAATTCAGTGCGATCCGATCCGGCACGAGTTTGACACTTGGTACCTACATTCAATTAGTATGGGCCGCATTGTATCGGATCGCACTTAATTCGTTCACTGAGGACGTAGTGTAATACATACGACGATTTGTTCGTAGGAACCATGTCACCGATTTTTTATAAATAGAAAACTGCATTCATTCATTTGAAAAAAAAAAGCTTTAATTACTGATTTTGTTGAATATTGTAATGGTGGTCACTTCGAACATCTGCTAAAATATATTAAAATTATGTGAAAACAAAGCATTTTATTATTTTTAGACATGTTTACAGCTTAAGATCTACACAATCGATATTTAATTAGAAAAAGTGTATGTATATATTTTTTCAAAACAACCGGGTTTCCGAGCTGGGTACCTACAGTTTTTGATCAAATACATTTTTTTTTAATCACTAATCCTAAGAACAAATTGTGGTATGTGCTATTTGAATGAGCCAGCCTGTATAGTTCCTAACTAGGTACTAGTTATGAGGTTTTTTTTTTATTTAGTGTGTACCAGGGCATAGGCGCAATCCCCCGAACCGTAGAGGGACGTAAGTGGGTAGCTCGCCAGATGATTTCAAGTTACGCTATGTACTCTTAACTGCTATAGTATGTTATCCAGTCATAACAATTAAAATATAAACAATTAATTGGCTTAGATAGACCTGTGGTTTAGGTAGGATGTAGACAGTGCAGAAAACCATGCGAACGGAGTTTGGGTTTTCTTTCGGTAAGTAGGTACAGTATTAGCTTTATTTATTCCTAGCGGGTTACCTCGTAGATCTATGTTATCTAATAACGCATACCATAATGTGTGTGAACTCGCTTAGTGAATCGTGGGAATTCTTATTTATGTTGTATGTACCTTACTTTTTGACCCACGACGCAAAAAAGAGGGGTGTGTGTCATCACTCTCGAACTAAAGTTTTTACAGTAAAGTTTTTTTTGTTTGATAGCTGATTTGATCGAGCGTGTCACTCAGCTACGCTTGATCGATATCGGTTCAATTGTTCACCCACTCAAAAATTATAGGGATGGAAAATTTAACATGAGTAAATATTATTATGTCCAAGTGGGGTATCTAATGAAAGAGCACGACACGTATGTTTAATAGGTATCTGTTTATTAAGTCGTGACAATTGTATAATTTGTTCAAAAGTTATGGGAGATCAAAGTGGGGTATCGAATGAAAAGGCACAACACGAACATTTTAAAACCACTTTTTTAAAATTAATTTCTTTAACGTTATATGTACCTACCTAAGAACGTACCTAGGTATTTTGTCATTTGAATAGAGGTAAAGCTGAGCCAATTCATTCGTGGTAAGTAAATATACCTATATAAATATAGATTTTTATCGAAGTGTCCGGTTTTCTCACCATGATATTTTTTTATTAATCATCATCCGCCACATGAGTTCACTGCTGGACAATGGCCTCACCCAATGATTTCCATGATTATTTGGACGCAAATGCTAATAATCGCCACGGTTGGCGTAGTTGTTAGCTCACAGTAAGCGCCCGCTCTGCAATCCGCCCGTCTTCTAGTGTTGTGAAATTGGGCTGGGGTTGTGACACATGACTATTCATAATCATGTAGTTCTATAATAATATAGTCATGTGTTCAACATTTTTTTTAATGGCTAATAATTCATAATCTTTGCGCAATTGGCGGGTAAACGTCTAAAAAAAAATATATTGCCTTTGACTGTTCTTTGTTTACGGTGTTATAATAAATAATAGCAGTTATAACTTTTAAGTAATTTGATAATATATTGGAGCTCTCTGACCCTTTTACAAGTTAGTTATAAGTAATGAATTCGCAAAACAGAAGGAATAAAACGGACACGTCCCTGCTGCCAACAAAATACTTGATACCCGATTGGGTAGAAAGGCTTCGCGAAGATTGTGAAACTGAAGGTGTGCTATTTTAAATATGAATCTATTTCGTACATAACTTTAGATAGCCTACTTAGTGGTGTTAGCCTACATTTGTTATTGCATTTTATTTAAATGAAAAAAAAAATAGGTATATTTATACCTATATATCTCGTTGTCTGATTTCCATAACACAAGTGCTTTAGCTACTTAACATGGGATGAAGGCAATGTGTGTGTTGTTGTAAAATATTTATGTATTATTATTTTATTTATGCATTTACCTTCGACTTCTGTCAACACAGATCACTCGCGTAGGTTCGTAGGTACTCTCCCAAAATAATATGGCCTCCCTACCGTGAGTTATTCTCATCCCAAACCGCCAGAGACCGGCCCAGACACATGGCCGCTGCAGCTGCTGCCCGGAAGATGTCGCGCGAGTCTATGGAACATGTCGTCGATACTCGGAGCGGCCAATGTCGGCGTGCCGGGTCAGGCCTGCCGTCTGCTGGAGCTGTACCTCGCTGCCGTGTTGAGGCGTCGCATCAGGGCGCTTAGGGATGGTGGGTTGTATATTTTGTCGAACCGGACAGGAAGGTAGGCACAAACAATTTGTTATTCGATTTAGCTAGGAACATAATTATCGAATGTTACGTAAGTATCTCCTGCCTACAAACTGGCGTCCAGGATCCCTAGAAGGTTGTATATGTATAGGTAGGTATTGGTGAGAAAATAAAAAGTTCAGGAAAATGAAATAGAAAAATAAAAAAAAACATCCAAATCGGGTCACCCAGGCGAAAGTTCTGAGGTAGGTACCTACCTAACAAATATAAAAAAAATACAGACGAATTGAGAACCTCCTCCTTTTTTTAAGTCTGTTATAAAAGGTCTAACATAAGTAGGTACATAATCAACACAAACATGCGAATTTACCCACCACCCTATGCGATTTGTGTTAGGTTACTAGACACTTTTTATGCTTGTCATATGTCCAGAAGTATTACACTTCACGCCTTTTATCCCAAAGAGAGAGGGGTAGGCAGAGGCACTTGTTAAAGCAAGTACCCACGATTCACCGAGCGTATATAACCCAACGTGACAGGGGTGAGCCCATCGCCGTTATAGGGTTCACACACCATGTGGTGTGCGGGTTTCATCCAGAAGTATTGTACCATCATAATATCGATTGACTGTACATAATAAGTTCTTGTAATTTTTTCGTAACAATAAGTTTGTCAAACAGCGGTAGAGCGTGAGTGGGCATCTATCAAGCGGTCTCTCGGGCGACGCATGCCGTTGCTGTTGGCCTCGTGCGTGCAGCTCGCGGCGAAGATGAACTGTTCCGGCATAGGATTACATGCTTCAACGGTACCATGACACTGATCCCCCCTTTTTGCTACTACTTGCCACTGTGACGGCCGGCATGGACTAGTGGTCAGGGCATCTGCCTCTAGGACAACGGTCGCGGGTTCGATTCCCGCCACGGACATAATGCTTTAGTGATGAGCTGAAGCATTTGTTGTGTGCGTCTGGGTGTTTTATTTATCTATGTATGTATTTAAAAGTATTTATGTAAATATATCAGTCTCTGGCACCCATAGTACAGGGTATCCTAGTTTGGGGTCAGGTGACCGTGTGTAAAAAATGTCCAAATATATTTTTCTGTAACTTCAAAGACTGTTTATTAAGCAACGACGAGCAATAACTGTTATTGTAACGAAAGTATTTTCGGCCAAATTGGACTCTTTAGCTCATTTACCTTGCGTAAGGAGT
>SJJU01005474.1:0-32241 GCA_012932125.1 Conopomorpha cramerella | reverse complement strand
GTAAGGGTCAAATAAAAAAAGATACAAACTGTCTGTTTTATCGTTACTGTCATTGTTGTCAATGTCACTTCTGACATTTTGGACTTCGGTCGCCCGAGCGGAGGAGGGAGAGTTGAGAGTTCGGTCGTGTTCGTTTGGGTTTCGTACAATCATCTGTCTTGCATCTGTCTGTCTGAAAGACGTACGTTGAAAAGTCGGACAAATGTTATTTCACTAATTTTGCCTTAAACTGTTGATTTAACAAAATATCACGTCTGTGTTTTCTTCAAAATGGAGCTCGATGAATGTATAAAGGACTGGACGGAGCTAGCGGAAGATTATAAGAAATTGGAGGTAAATAACTGAGTTATGACCTTACCGTATCTGTGCAAAGTAGTTTGCCGTGATTTGTAATAGATACAAGAATTTTCCTAAATAACGTACGTACTTTGGTAAAATTTTCCTTACATAAACATTTATGTTAGCCCATTAGATAGCTTAATTTGTACTTCATGGTGAACTTTGGCCATGTTCGTGTATTCAACACATATTGGACACAAAGATAGACTAATTTGTAAACTAATGGTTGTTTCTTGAGGGGTCAATAACATGCCTCCTTATAAAAAAGATATAGAAAGACAGAAAACCTATAAGGTTACCAATAGTAATACTTCATTGAGTTCACCAGTTCACCTAGTGGCCACCTATTAATTATATTATTTTATTTCTTCAGTCTATCAGCAAGCAGTATACAACTAAACTAGAGGAAGTGGGTGAACTACAATCATCATGCTCAAAAGAACTGAACCATCAATGGTACCGCATGTCTGTTATCACAGGAGCTATAAAAAGGTCAGATTATTTTCCTTGATTCGACATTGACATTACCATGCTAGACATGTACCTATACCTATTAGTAAGATTCATCTCATGCTATATTCTGTAGGTACTTAGTAAGCTTAAGAAGTGACAAGATTTTTGTCAAATATAATGTCCTACAATCCCAAAATATTTGTTGATTAGTACATACCAAAATAGTAGGTACATCATTATAGTATTTCTTGTTATTTGCACATAAAATGTATGTCATTTAAAATACACAGCAACAGGTACTGTAATTCTTTTATCTAATCTTACGCAGTGTTTAATCTTTATTGATTTATGGGTAGTTGTTGTTATAAATAGTTGTCTGATAAAAAAATTAAAATAATATAAGTAGTACCTTGTAATTTTTTTTTATTTTACCAGAATTACTGGCATTTTTATCTTAAAATAATAAGAAATAAACTAAAATAATAAAGACTGTTGGCAATCAATTTGGGTATACATTTGTAGCCAATTAAATTTACGAACTTAACCACAGCAAACACTTTTATCTTTTCAAAACACACCCAGTTGTTGGTTGGCTTCATATCTGTTTAAATATTTTTTTTACAAATGGAGTTTCCTAGTAAAGTGTGAGAACTTTGCTTGTAGGAAATAAGGCAGAGAGATACCTATGTATATTGTTCTTTGTGTTAACCATGACCTTCACTATTGTTTTAGGTCATGAGTCACACTAAACAAAAACTCATGATGAGTTTTGGTTAGTCTATGCAAATATTGTACAAAGGAAAGATTGGATTTTAAAAGTACTGGACCAATTTTAATAATACTTTCATGATTGGGAAGAATGTACTCTTTATGCAACTCAACCATATATTTGTTTTGTTTATGTTTGTTAATCAAAAATTAACTTGTGTCATTTCTGAACATATTTTTATGATTTTATTTTCTTAGAAAGAAGATTTTATTTCTAGGGTGGTCCCATGGTAAGGAAATCATGATTTGAAATAGCGGGGTGACTTTAAAATTTTTTATATTTTTACGGTTACTAATATTTGTGAAGTCAGTTAGTTCTTTTTTCTTTAAAATTGTCATTGCACACTATACACTACAAATTAATGTCAAATTAACAATGTTTAGACAAAAAGTAACCTTATCACTTAGAGTGATTTCTTACAGTTACCTAAATAATTTAAGATATTAAGGAGCTTAACAGAGTAGTGGGTGTTGTTATCGGATTGAATACGAGTATGTATAATTTCGGATTCTTACTGAAATATATGGCAGTTAGTGGGCTATAGGCTAAAGTAAAAAAAACTTAAACTTAAAATCAATACATAGTATAAAACAGAGTCATCTACCGCTGTATGTCCTTATGTATCCTTAAATTGCTTAGATCTTTAAAACTGTGCAACGGATATTGTTGCAGTTTTCTTTAGTACATACTCTTACATAAGTTACCTCTTACTGTCTGTCCCTTTGTATGCTGAGATCTTTAAAATAACGCAAAGGATTTTGCTGGTAGTAATACATATATGATAGAATGATTCTTGAGGAAGGTTTATATGTATAAGATTTGCATATAATGACAGGGAAACACTGTTAGTGATGTATATTGGCAAAGCAATATTTGCCAGGCCAGAAATCTTCAGGCATTCTTATTTTAGATTGCTATTGATTGTCTACTCTGTCCTTCTGGTTGAGAGATGTGATGTAATACATATTTATACCATCATATTTGTATGTAAAAGAGTTATCTTTGATTAGTTTAAACTTTGAACATCATTCTTTTACAGTGTTATCAGTGTTTTGTTAACCTTTATTATAATAATAATTAGCTATATACCTATATTAGCACAAATTCTTATCAGCAATGTAATATCTATATACGTAACTACAAATGCACTGTGTTTAGATATGTACGATTATGTTTACTTATTGATTTAAGATTTGTTTGCTTTTGAAATATTTGTACTCCCGACAAACATTATATTGCCAATATACGTTATGAACAGTGTTTCTCTGCTATTATAAGGATGTATTCTACATATAAACCTTCCTCAATAATCACTCTATCATATATTACTATCAGCAAAATCCTTTGCGTTATTTTAAAGATGCACAACATACAAAGGGACAGACAGTAAGCGGCAACTTTGTTTATATTATATATATATACGTAAGAAGATTGAGTTAAAAGAGAGGAATGAAAAGAGGTTCTCTGACAACTTCCAAAATAATATTCGGCTATTTTGGAAACTAGTCCGGTCAGCCAAAAGTAAGTCAGAGAATCATAGCATGAAAGCAATTAGAGATAAGGATGGAAAAATTTTGAATGAAGAAAGTATGGTTGTAATAAGATGGAAGGAATACTTTGAAAATTTGTTTGAATGTAGCACCGCGTCGACTTTGGTTGATGCGGTTAATATGGAGGGCGAAGAGAATAAAAGTGAGATACATATGAATGAAATTTTCAAGGCTATGAAAGGAATGAAAAATGGAAAAGCGGCTGGGTATGATAGGATTTCGCTGGAGATGCTGAAGGCTGGTGGTGCGGTGGTGGCGAACCTGCTGTACCTTATTTTTAATGCATGTTGGCATACATACATATGGCAATGCATACGGCCGAGTACGAAGTGATTGGTGCAAAGCCGTAATCGTTCCACTGTATAAGGGTAAGGGCTCACAGCAGGATTGCAAACATTACCGAGGGATCAGCCTTCTTAGTATCGTCGGCAAAATGTATGCAAAAGTGTTGATCGAAAGGGTAATACGTGAGACTGTTGAAAAAATCTGGGATGTACAAGCTGGTTTTAGGAAGGGAATGGGATGCACCGACCAAGTCTTCTCTTTGCGCCAGGTGACGGAGAAGTTTTTGGCTAAAAACCAAAAGTTTTTCTGCGCTTTCATGGACTTAGAGAAGGCTTATGATCGGGTACCCAGGAATGAGTTGTGGACCTTGCTGCTGTCCCGGTTCAGGTTGGACAGGACCTTGGTACGGGCTTGAAATCACTTTATGATGATTCCAATGCCTGTGTCAGGGTAAACGGGACCTACTCAGACTGGTTTGGCATCCATAGAGGTGTCAGACAGGGATGCGTAGCGTCTCCGTGGCTGTTCAATCTGTTCATGGACAGTTGTTTGGAAGATCTGAAAGTTCGTGATTGGGGTCTAGATATGGGTGGTTTAATCATCAAATGCCTTTTATATGCTGACGATCAAGTTCTTCTTGCACCGTCGGCGTATGAATTGCAGCAGATGATTAATTGTATGAATAAGTCATTGAAAAGGAAAGGAATGAAAGTGAATGTTAGTAAGACCAAAGTAATGGTAGTCGAAAATAATGAAAGGACAGTTTGTGAGTGCATGATTGACGGTGAGAAAGTTGAACAAGTGGATGAGTTTGTATATTTGGGATCTTTATTTACAAGTGATGGAAAGTTTGACAAAGATATTGAAAGAAGAGTGAGTGCGGGTAATAAGGTTAACGGTGCCCTTCGCAGTGTTATGGAGAGCCAATTCATGTCGAAAAAGGCAAGATTGGCTGTCCATGACGCTTTACTGGCACCTACCTTAATGTACGGGAGTGAAAGTTGGGTATGGCAGAAGAAGCATAAAAGTAAAGTCAATGCCGTAGAAATGCGGTCATTGCGGAGCATGAAAGGTGTGACATTGAATGACAGGATAGGAATAGTGTGATAAGGGAAAGTTGCGGTTTGAAGGAAGACGTAGTGACCAAGATTGAAAAGGGCATGCTTCGGTGGTTTGGGCATATGGAGAGAATGGATGAAAGTCGATTGACGACAGAGATTTATATGGGTGATGTAATGGGCCGGGTGAGTAGAGGTCGCCCCAGAAGGACATATAAAGACCAGATTGGTGATGTCCTGACCGCAGGTGGCGTGAAAAGTACTCGAAACCGGAGGTCATGTATGAAAAGATGTATAAATGTAGATGAAGCGAAAGGGGTATGTCAGGACCGTGACAAATGGAGATCTGTAGTCTCTGCCTACCCCTCTGGGAGACAGGCGTGAAGTGTATGTATGTATGTATGTATTATATATTGATTATTTAAAGAAGTACTATTGTATCATACACATTACTTACACTTGCATTTCTATTTCCTAATGGGACAGACAGAACCTTTAGCAACATAGTACATTCCAGGTTAGTTTTAGTCTGATAGTTGATGTTTAGTTGGACAAATAGTAAGCACATTGTTGAAAGACTGGCCTGGGCCTGGCAAATCGCCGTTTCTATGATATCCCTTTTTAGATCGCTGTTTGTACAACCCCGGTTAGTATCGTTCAAAAGGTAATGGTTAGTAAGTTCAGTTCTACTAAATACCTACTACTAGTTGTACTAAATACCGTCACCATCATCAGCCACATGACTTCCACTGCTGGACGGGGGCCTCCCTCAATGATTTCCATGGTTATTTGGGGGGAAATACCAATAATCGGCACGCTTGGCAGGTGGGTTGGCGTTCGCAGTCTCCCCGTCCTCGGAGAGTTCCGTCAGTCACCTCTTACGACACCCACGACGGGAAAGTTGGGCTGGGGTGGTGACACATGTATACAATTTGCCGTCACCACACTTCTCAGGCTCCAATATCTTATTCATGTACTAAGAAACTATAATGGTGTATTTTCAGGATGGAAAAGAAAGGAAAACTGGACAAGAACGATGCACGATTCCAAGAGCTACAGAAGGAGCTGATGAAGCGGAAAGCAATGCTCCATGAGATGGAGAGCACTCTGCCCAAGCAGAATAGCCTCTACCTCCGCATCATACTAGGAAATGTCAATGTTTCTATTCTTAACAAAAATGAGAAGTGAGTATAATAAAGTGACAGGAAAAAAAATACAGTTCTGTTACGAACATAGGGGGTGGGCACCGATAGACAATTACAATATTCCATCCATCAAGAATTATGGTTTATTTCAACACTACATATAATAAAACTGCTAATACCTCCATCCCAACTATTAATTTTAACTAATGTACATATTTTAAATAAATAATTACACTTTACATTGGATGTAACATATAATTTGTTAAAATATCCTCATTATCGTCTGCAGGCCATTTCTTCATCGTCAGGGGTATATACCTAGTACAAGGACTGTGGGAGTTCCCTCCCAGAGTTCTCATACTAGCGATATTTTGAAAATAACAGAGTTTTAAGTACTTTCGAGTTTGTCAGTTACTTATTCTGCACTAAATTCAATGAATGGGGTAGAAAACTCATGAACAAAGGGCGCTAGATTAGCTTGACCCAAGAATAACGATTAATTGACTGTTACAATTTCGCTTGTCAGATTGCCTCATTTTCATTGGTTCGTATGGGATAAGCATATTCTTGAATGAATAATTGTCAATTTTAAACCGTCGGTGTGAGTGTTGTTGCACATTATTTGACATACTCCAAAACAACTTTTATTGTGTGTACATGTTTTATTAGAGCGCGTCTTGTAATATCTACGACAGTGATAAAACAATATTATTATTTTTTCTTTACAGATTCAAATACAAAGACGAATATGAAAAGTTCAAGCTGATCCTCAGCGTCATTGCCTTCGTTTTAGCTGTCTCCAACCTTTACATTGACTTCAGGTAAGTAAGTGGAGAGGAGAGTTTTTTCTAGCTTTTAGGTCTGGTTAGAACTGGTTTAGAACGTATAAATAATTAAACGAACTCCTTGAGCACGCAGTACTCCCTAAAAGCCTGTATGGGCTACAAAATAAAATGCGTTTCATAGCCTTATATGCCTTTAATAACTTTGGAGTAGCGCCAATCAAACCATGCGCAATATTGAACGTCGAGATGCGGAATTGCCCCGTATCATCTACATCTCATGGCCTTGGTTACAATAGCCCTCAACTAACACATTTTTTGTTGCTTTCATGTAGTAAAAGTCAGATTGCACGAGAGTTCAGACTATGACTCAATATGAACCATGTTTTGTAGTAAGGAGGTTAAATGTTTGTTCGTAGTATCAAGCAAGGACATCGTGGTAAATTTTTGAGTGTAGCGGAAATTTAGTGTTTTATTTTTGATATTTACCTCATCTAAGGTGTGTATCTTAAATCATCCTTGAATTCGCAGAAACTCCTTACAAATTTGAGGTGGATGTTGCTTAGTTGTCAGATAGTTGGACTTGCTAGTCGAAAATGATGATTTCGAGTCCGGCTTCCATATTATTATAATATACCTAGTAGCCTTCTTATAAAAAATATTTTAACGATTTATTAGCTAAACAGTGTTCTATTCAGCTCTGTTAAATATTGTTTCACAAGTATCTGACAAAGATTATTGACTAGTCAATGAGGCATTATTTTTTAAATTTAGTTTGCTATTTTCTCAAAAGATGACGCTATGGTATTCTATGTCGATCATCAATCATACCCTCTTTGAGCGAAACATCGTGCAACAACATCAATCAATATTTTGATTGATATCAACATTCACGTTTCTGATCAGTATTCTGATTGACAATGGACACTTGTGTGATCACTGTAATTACTATTGTACCCATTTAGTGGAAAAAAAATACGCTTGGTGAACCATAGGAATCCGAAAGTGATCCGACAGAGAACCAAAGTCGTCGACATAGCTCATCGTTTTAGCAAGCTGAAGTGGCAGTGGGCGGGCCATATTTGCCGTAGAACCGATGATCGTTGGGGAAAACGAGTTCTCGAGTGGAGACCGCGTCTCGGCAAACGGAGTGTAGGACGCCCTCAGGCAAGGTGGACTGATGATAAACGCAAGATGGCTGGCAGAAGCTGGATGCGAGAAGCCGAAAACAGATCACAGTGGCGTGCAATTGGAGAGGCCTATGTCCAGCAGTGGACAAGTATGGGCTGATGATGATGTTGATGAACCATAGGAATGTATTTAGAAAGTACCTTTCGCCTTTGAGATTAAAATATCGATAAGTAAGTGTACTATTAATCAAATTTAATTTATCTTTCAGGCCCCTCCAACTGATACTGATATTTCTCCTGGTGTGGTACTACTGCACGCTCACGATCCGCGAGTCCATACTGAAAGTGAACGGCTCCCGAATAAAGGGCTGGTGGCGGCTCCATCACTTCGTGTCCACAGTGGTCGCCGGCATACTGCTCATATGGCCGCACAACGAGCCCTGGAACCAGTTTAGGCCTACCTTCATGTGGTTTAACGCTTACATCAGTGAGTAAACAATTATCCTGATATTATTGTTAGAACAGCGTTAGTGAACTGTTAGAAGGTCTGAAACGCTGGTCATCATCAGCCACATTACGCCCACTGCTGGACGAGGGCCTCCCCCAATGATTTCCGTCATTTGGGGGGAAATGCCAATAATCGCCGCTTGGCAGGCGGGTTGGTGTGTTTAACTACAGAGAGCGCTGCTGCCCGTTTCTGGCGAGTACCAAGTCTATATGAGTTTCAAATGGACAGTGGCGTGCACACCATATAGGCAAAAAGCAGTGTCTTTAGTAATTGTAGCTTCCCGATCTAATAGTGTGCGTTACCCCCGCCAGATTTTGTCGAAAATCACATTTTTTTTTAAGTAGATAATTAGAAGTCCAACTTCTTCAATTGTTGTGCTGATTTTTAAATTTGTTTTGCTTATGGTTTTTTAGTTATTTGACAAAAACAGATCTGGCTGGCGTAACGTTACCCCAGCCAGATGTTTTGTTAATTAAAGGGTTTATTGAAATAAACTTTAGGTACATAATTAGTATTCTGAACGAGGTAAATGTTGCCACAAAATTTGAATTTGTATCGTTTATGGTTTCGGAGATATTCAAAATCCTGCTGGGGTAACGTTTACGTGTTCGCTGTATCTCCGAAACGGCTAAGCGAATATGTATAATTTTTTGTACACAGCTTCTATGAATTTGTTATAATTTGTTTGCCAATAAAGAAAAACAAAATAATGCACCGTTTGGAAGTATTTTAATTAAAAAAAAAACTCAAAAATAGCTCCTAGCTCTTCAAAAAAGAGCTCTAAAGCCTTATTTGAAACGTCATTTTGTAGCTTACAACTGCCTTCAAATGTTTGTAAATTTTCATTAGAATCCTGTAGGTATTTATTAAGTTACAACGATATTTAATTCAGTTCTCGTAACGATGCGCTCCGGAGATTTTAAGCCTCCGATTTACTGAGTTTCTTGTGGATTTAAAAGTTGAATAAGATATCATTAATTAGTATTTTAGTTCAATTTTCTACCTGTAAAATTTCAGCGTAATACGATTTGTAATTACTGAGATAATTAAAAGAAAGACATTAGGTAGTGCATGATCATGGCAACCCGACCAAGTATAGATGGTTACGAAAAAGCGGCCGCGTAGTACTTTATACTAACTTTTGAAATTAATAGGATAGTTTTAAACGTAAAGTACAGTTACGTACAGAAGTGTAAAACGAAAACAATATCATCTTAATTTGGGTATTTTTATTTACAAATCATGTCTTATAAACTTACAAAGAAAAATGCGAAGTACCTAAACACTTTAATTTAGTTATATATTTTCTTATAGCAGCATAATAAATGTTCATTGGCTCAACATAATTATAAATTAACTTCAAAAAGATTAACATTGATTTTCAAATCATGAACTAACAATCACATAATAAATTATTGACTGACATTATTATTTTAAGAGCACATTACGATGACTGGCTGGCTAGTATTCTTATAAAATAGTTTTATTATTAAAATCACAGATCATTATTAAAACTAAATTAAATCACATTGTACTTCAAGACATATACTATGCTATAGGCTGAATAGTTTAATTCTTTACGCGACTGTATTGAGCATGTAGCGTTATTATACTATACGTTTTAAAAGGTAGGCATAAAGTACTACGCGGCCGCTTTTTCGTAACCATCTATACTTGGTCGGGTTGCCATGATCATGCACTACCTAATGTCTTTCTTTTAATTATCTCAGTAATTACAAATCGTATTACGCTGAAATTCAACAGGTAGAAAATTGAACTAAAATACTAATTAATGATATCTTATTCAACTTTTAAATCCACAAGGAACTCAGTAAATCGGAGGCTTAAAATCTCCGGTGCGCATCGTTACGAGAACTGAATTAAATATCGTTGTAACTTAATAAATACCTACAGGATTCTAATGAAATTTTACAAACATTTGAAGGCAGTTGTAAGCTACAAAATGACGTTTCAAATAAGGCTTTAGAGCTCTTTTTTGAAGAGCTAGGAGCTATTTTTGAGTTTTTTTTTTTAATTAAAATACTTCTAAACGTTGCATTATTTTGTTTTTCTTTTTGGCAAACAAATTATAACAAATTCATAGAAGCTGTGTACAAAAAATTATACATATTCGCTTAGCCGTTTCGGAGATACAGCGAACACGTAAACGTTACCCCAGCAGGATTTTGAATATCTCCGAAACCAAAAACGATACAAATTCAAATTTTGTGGCAACATTTACCTCGTTCAGAATACTAATTATGTACCTAAAGTTTATTTCAATAAACCCTTTAATAAACAAAACATCTGGCTGGGGTAACGTTACGCCAGCCAGATCTGTTTTTGTCAAATAACTAAAAAACCATAAGCAAAACATATTTAAAAATCAGCACAACAATTGAAGAAGTTGGACTTCTAATTATCTACTTAAAAAAAAATGTGATTTTCGACAAAATCTGGCTGGGGTAACGCACACCTCAACCTCAAAGCAACAGGGAAAAGCTGGAGGCCATAAGTAGAAGTCTGACCTAAAACTGGTTCTTTTAACACCTATTTGAAACAACCTGAAACTTTATAGAGACACAACCCATTATGGCGATTTCTTAAATATTTTATTTCTTCAACATTGGTATCTCGGAGTTTCGCCAAAAGCTTTTGTCGACTTTTTCATAAATAATTATTAATTAAAATATAGTACGTCTTAAATTTATCCATTAGCTTTTCCTGTATAATTTTAATTTTGTTAATTGTGTTCTATTATTGTATAATTGTATCCTGATAATATTATTTACCAAATTAATTTTATAAAAAATCCACTCACAACCACGCTGTGGTAGCCTATAATTAAGGCAACATATTATAATGTACCCGCTAGTTTTTTTTTTAACATTATATTTTGTATATGTGTGTCTTGTTGGCTATCCTTAAATAAATAAATTTCTTATTTATAGAAGTATGTTAGCTCCGTTAAACCTGCAGTTCATATAGGGCTACCAACCTAACATATTATGACTGTCAACAGACAAAAAGGTTCATTTCATTTCCTTGTTGGTAACACACAGGAAGTGTCATGAAGACTGATAGACCAATTTATCGGCCCGACTGTACTCATCAGTCCAATTGAGTTCATTTTTTTGTGCGTCGTGAATTTGCCACAGAAAAAAACTCTAGCTGCACTTCCTTCCTCTCCAGAAATACAAGCGGTGCTGTCGGTTGGGTCGTTCCTTTCCCATAATGACAGCGTCCCAATAATGTCAGGGATTATATCCAGCGACATGGGGATATGTGAAGTCATTATCCCAAAAGAGGTTCACCCTCTGATTGAGATAAAGAGATCTCATTATACCTACTTACTTTTTCCTCGACCGAGTAATTAATTTCGACGCATTACAAAATAAATAGAGCGTCACAATCTGAAGAGGCAGGGTCGCCGAATTTAATTATTATAACAAAGTTCGTAATTAATAAAACGTAATGAAGGCTTTTTGTACTCTCCTGTACACCAATTCATGTGTACGTAAAACTTACATAATTCTGTATATTTTTAGCGAAAGTGTTTTTTTTTTATATTAAACCCAATGAACAAGCGTTTGACCACCATCCTGGCTGATGGTAAGCAGCGATGTGGTCTACAATGGAGCACACTTGTTCATTAGGTACCTATTCACCCCAGTGACTTGAAGACCTTCAGACTGTACTGCGTAGGAAACACAGACTCCGGCAAGTCGTTCCACATCCTGGCGGTTCGCACTGTGAAAGTGGACGCAAACCGTTTGGTTCGCGTAAATGGAGATTTTTTTTTTTATCACAATGAACAGGCGTTTGACCACCATCCTGCCTGATGTTAAGCAGCGATGTGGTCTACGATGGAGCACACTTGTTCAATAGGTACCTATTCACCCGCGACTTGAAGACCTTCAAACTATACTGCGCAGGATGCATGATGCCGAAAATATATCACAGTGGCGTGTAATTGTAGAGGCATACGACCAGCAGTGGACGAATACAGACCGACTGATGTTGATGACCACATTATGAAGGTATATTATGGAAAAAAATGCGTATTTTTTTTTTTGCAAGCGCAGAGAAGCGACTCGCCGGACCGATGCAATTAATACGTTGCTATGTGTAGAAAAGATACATTTTATTAAGTCAATATTTGCATACTGTACAAATATTTGCTGAATTTAATTTAAATGAAAGTAAAGAGAAGGGTAGGTATTATACTAAAAAAAACAAACAAGGTATATTGGATAAGTTTTTTGAGCTGTGGACTAGAATAAAGTTAAATACTCAATTTATTCATAAAATCACTTTTATGTGAATTTAAATCGCTGAATATAACCGTTATGGTAACATGATTCTTAACATCAGCGATCCCACAGTGCCTGAAGACAAAAGTATTCAATCAGTGTGTCCTACCTGTAATGACATACGGAGCTGAGACGTGGACACTGACGGCACGGCTGGCCCACAAGCTCAAAGTCGCCCAGCGTGCTATGGAAAGGGCTATGCTCGGCGTTTCTCTGAAGGATCGAATCAGAAATGAAGTGATCCGACAGAGAACCAAAGTCATCGACTTAGCTCATCGTTTTAGCAAGCTGAAGTTGCAGTGGGCCGGCCATGTTAGCCGTAGAACCGATGACCGATTGGGGTTCGAAACCAGTTCTCGAGTGGAGACCGCGTCTCGGCAAACGGAGTGTAGGATGCCCTCAGGCAAGGTGGACTGATGATATACGCAAGATGCAAAGCTGGCAAGAAGCTAGATGCGAGAAGCCGAAAACAGATTACAGTGACGTGCAATTGCAGAGGCCTATGTCCAGCAGTGGACAAGTATGGGCTGATGATGATGATGATGAACATAATTCATAAATACTAAAGGCGTCAATTTTATCCGATTAGTCACATTTTCCTGTTTAGCTTAAATAAAAATTAATTTCGCGGAATAGCCATAGAATACCTAATAGCTTTATTAAGATTAAGAGCTTTATAATTACAATTTTTAAATGTTAAAGTTAAGATCAGCCAAGTTCAGCCCAAGAATGAATCATGCCACTTCTACTGGCATCCCAAAACAGACTTCTTGCAACAATTACAGCAGATGGGCAGAAGCAGCCTGGGCTCCGGCGTCTTGGCGAAGTCCCTGAACGCGTTGGAGTGTTTCTGCAGGTATATGAAGCCCTTGCTGTTGTACTTGGGCCCCTCTGGCAGGAGGACGTGGCGTTGGCAAAGCCGGTTCTGGAATATAGTCATCGATACTCAACACATAGTATAAAAGAAAGTCTAGTATATGCTTAGATCTTCAAAACTTCGCAATGGATGTTGATGTGGTTTTCTTCAATGGATTCCAGAGGTTTTACATGGTACTAGTGGACGCCCCGCGATTTCATTCGCGTAATTTCAGTTCTCCATACAAACTATAACGCCCCTTATATAGCGACGCGACCAACAGGATCGGGGTAAAAAGTATCCTATGTCCGTCTCCCGATTCTAAGCTACATCCTCACCAATTTTCATCCAAATCGGTTCAGCCGTTCTTGAGTTATAAATGGAGTAACTAATACGACTTTCTTTTATATAAATATAGAGGTAGATTAGCTACGCGCGTAAAGATACGCGCTTTTCCTTAAGATGCTATGTTACTTACTTTTTACTAGTTTCTAGGATTCGGGATCATAGTTTCCTCCATTTTAAACCACATCCCTGCTTAATACAGCAGGGTGATGGTCAAAAGCTTGCAAATGCGAAATTTAATTTAAAAAAAACTTATAAAACGGCAAGAAGTACATCTCGTTTAATGTTTAATACCTGGACGACCGAGCTTCGCTCGAAGTAAAAAAAACGATTATTTTCCTTCGATTTTTTCATAACCCCATCTCTAGTTACTTCAAACCCAAAACGTCCCCCGCACCATCCTACGTATAGCATAGTATTACTACTCGGCAATAGATGTCAGTAAGAGTCGTATGAACAATTTGAGCAATTTTTCATGCCGAAAACACGGTTGGAAAGATGTTTTCTAAAAATTAAACCTAGCTAGATCGATTTATCGCCCCCAAATCCCTCTACATACAAATTTCATGAAAATCGGTGCAGCCGTTTCCGAGATTCCAATTATATATATATATATACAAGAATTGCTCGTTTAAAGATAAGTCTCAGACCTGCACAGAACAGGTGACACATCAAATATCCTGCCCAATTATTAAGATGCACATTGTTCAAGGTACTGACATACAGCTTGTGTCTTAGTCTACGAGAAAGCAAGTTCAACTTTACTTTGATCCTGAGCGAGTCGATGGTCTCCCCCTTAGCGGGCACCATGTCGAGCTGCTCGGCGTTGGGGAGGTGCCTCATCTTGTGGAAGCGCACGTTGGACTGCTGCTTCACTCCCATCCTCAGAGATTCCTTTGCTGTAAGAGGCTCACACATACATACATACATACACACATGCCCTGTATCTTCAAAATGGGGTAGACATAACCTTCGGATTACAATGATTCAAGCCACATTTAGATAAGGAGTTAAGAATGTCAATATGGTCCTTCAGTTACAAGTTGCTGGCTCACAGCCTGAATAAATCAAAATATCTAAATATCATCTGTAATAGCGTCTGTGGTCCAGTTGGTCGGATACTTGACTTGTAACCGGGAGGTCGCGGGTTCGAGTCCGGCTACTGGACGTGTACCAATCGGACTCTTTTTCAGAGCCTATGTGCGCAACCCTCGCTCGTACGGTGATGGAAAACATCGTGATGAAACCCGCACACCACAAGGTGTGTGAACCCTGTAACGGTGATGGGCTCACCCCCTTTCACGTTGGGTTAAATACGCTTGGGGAACCGTGGGAATTTGCTTATTAAGCAAGTGTCTCTGTCTATTCACTAACATCCCAGATCAGAATGGGATTTAGTATCGTCAAGCCCATTCAGCCCTGAGGGTTGAAACGGTTATTGGGTTGATCAGCTCAAAGGAATTATTCGAGGTAACAGATTAAAACAGGTGTCAGTACTGAGTCAGCCTAACTGCTCCGTTCTCGTCCGCGCATCTTAATTGGATAACGGTACCCTAAAAAGATATAATATAGGTAAACTGTATGTCTTCTATCTCAGGTTCATAGATATGGAACCACAGAAAGGAAACTCTCATGACAAAGAAATTATAGAGCACCCGCTTCAAAGAGGAAGACAGGGAGGAGTCGTGGCTCTAGGTTTTAACTGTCTCTAATCGATAAGATTGGACAGTAAATTTAGACACAATGGCGAAATACTGAGAAAAATACATCGTTCACTGTGGGATGAAATTCTGATCAATTTTATCTTTCATAATCATATCGTTTATTGCTTCATGTTGGTTTTACAAAAGGTCTTAAAATAAATATAGGTATCCAAAACATGAACTCTGTTAGGGCACTACAAGTAAGCGAGCTTATCGTTTGAGAATAGATCTGGTAAAAAAAATTGGTACATTTTATTTATTCATTTTCAGTATTCCGCCGTTGGTGGAGATCTATGAAACTCGAGCACATTGAATCAGTAACAAACAACGAGTAACGACAGCAAATGTTTACAAATACCGTAAGTGTATTTAGGGATTAGATAGTGTGTGTGTTTTTAAAGAAGCAACTTGTGGAAGCCCTTTTTTATCGTGGGGAAATCCGTTATGGATACCCCACCGCCAACGGGGATAGCGGCGGGGTTAAGTGGGACTCGCACCCACTAAAACCCCACGGTGACCGCACCCGCCTTATTGCCGGGGCCCCCGGAACAGCCTGAGCCACTACGTCCAGCCGAACTGGTGGTAGCCCTGTGAATTCATTCGCGTAGTTTCAGAATTAATTTCTATTTAAAAATACTACCAACAAGTTTTGGAACCATAACTCGAGCGTCTGTGGTCCGGTTGCTCGGATACTTGACTAGTAACCGGGAAGTCGCGGGTTCGAGTCCGGCTACTGGACGTGTACCGATTGGACTCTTTTTCAGACCATACCGGATAACATCGTGTTGAAACCCGCACACCACGAGGTGTGTGCACCCTTTAATGGCGACGGGCTCACCCCCTGTCACGTTGGATAAGCTTGGTGAACTGTGGGCATTAGCTTAGCAATTCCCTCTGCCTACCCCGCTTTGGGATTAAAAGGTGTGAAGTGCATATATTATCATAAATTCAAAATTAACGTTTATCTCATATACATAACTTCTACGTCCATTTTTCCCCCTTTAGGACATTCATTTTAAAAAAATCTTTCTTATCTTACTTAAACATCAAAAAAAGAACCCCTGTGCAAAACTTTAGCTTTCTGGGCTAGACGTTGATGAGTCAGTGTTAAAGTGAGTGAATGATTGCCGACTACAAATGAGACAAATATTATTTTGGCCACGCCCGTTCTCCATTGGTCGATGTTTGTGAACATCACTTTGAGCTAAAATGCGTTTGAGAACTTCAATAAAAAACCGTCGGTATACCTGTCTCTTTATGCTTCTTAGTAGTCGCAAACTTTGTAACTTGTTTATGATATTTCATAATTTTATCGACACTGAACTGTTGTCCGATTTCTTCACTTTCGGCTTCTATCTCTGAATTAACTCTCATCTCAGGATAGTCTTCCTTGGCATCGTTCTGATTATGTCTTGTTAACTTCTGCTCCTTGCTTTTGCTGTTTCGAAAATGGGCAACAGACTGAACATCTTCCTGCTGACGGCGAACTAAAATAACAATAATTATTATCATCATATCAACCCACCAACGTTTACTGCTGAACATAGGTCTTGAACAAGACCTAGATCTTTCACGACGATCAGTGTTGTGGATTACTCCTCTAGATCGTACATCTTGTGAGAGGTATACCCAGGTTGCGCTTTCCAATTCGTGGCCGCCACTCTAGGACTTTCAGACCCCATTCGCCATTGGTCCTACATGTTACAGCTCTGCCCCGCTATTTTTTTTATCACTATGAACAAGCGTTAGACCACCTGCCTGATGTTAAACAGCGATGTGGTCTACGATGGAGCACACTTGTTCATTTTTTATGCTATGCACCCATTTAGATGTTTTTGAAATACATTCATATCTTTTTTGTAATTTTAATCGTAACTTGCCATTTAATCAAATCCGTACTCCTTAACTTAGATAAGTAAACATATTTTTTGTTGTTGTTTTATTTATGACAAAGTAAGTATCTCCCTAATTCCTTCAGTACTGGAGTAAGCTCAGACAGCAATAAAAAGCACACCCACACAACAGATAAGATGTCCTAGTTTAGAAACATAATTAACATAAGGACGTGCCTCAAACATTAAAAAATGGTATGATCACTTGCTTAACACTCGCTTGCCTCTAGGATTCGCCGTAGGGGTTCAAGGATCGGACGGCCAAAGCCCCAGTAACAGCCATACTCAAAAGCAAATCCATATTGTAGGTTGGGCATAAAATCCATAATGAACAGTGTTACCAATGTCTTCTGTTGTTGTTTTGACATCTTCCACGACCAGCAGGTTCACGCTATGCCCAACGTCGTCCTGAATCTGGACAGTGTTCTCCGTTTGCTTTGGACTTGTTGTCACTTTGTTTATTATGTTATCTGGAAAAGCACACAACAGACATTCATTTATTTTTGCTAAAAACACACACAAACAACAATTCAGTACAACGGGTTACACATACAGTGCATGTTAAATGCAGCATTCCTATCTATCGTTCCCGTGTCTGTCAGCGTCAAAGAGACGCCGACTCAGCATATTGCCACGGTTGCACGTGACGCTGGTATTCTACCAGCACTCAACGTCTTTTTATCCCAAAGCGGGGTATGCATCGGAACTTACTAAGCAAATGCCCACCGTTCACCACGCGTATTTGACCTAACGTGACAGGGGGTGAGCTCATCGCGGTTATAGGGTGCATACACCTTGTGGTGTGCGGGTTTCATCGCGATGTTGTCCTTCACCGTACGAGCGTTGCGTTGCGTACGTAAACTCTGAAAAAGAGTCCCATTGATACACGTCCAGTAGCCGGAGTCGAACCAGCTCCCTATTGCAAGTCAAGACCACAGACGTTATCTATCTAGCTATCTGAAAATCTTGCCTAATTTATTCCGATAACTTTGTACATTAGTATAGTGGAAATAGTGTGTACATAATCATCTTATGAAAAACACATGTTGATGTCATACACAGTCATTTGAGCCCACTGACGTCCACTGCTGGACTTCGGTCCCCTCGGACCGTATCGTCTCCTCATCTACATTTATCTCAAAATTAGGAAAAGCGTCTCCAAAAAATAGTTATGCCGCCGGTAGATAAGGTAGGTAGATACCAGTGGCGAAGCTACCTTATAAGCCGATTCCCGTCGGCTTACCTTCAAACTTACTGCAAATTTACGGATGTTTAGATATGTACCTACTTACCTACGTAGGTACCTATCTACACATCTGGATGCGGCGCATTTGGTACCTAGGTGAATTTTTTGGCTTACCTTCTGAAAAATTTGTAGCTTCGCTACTGGTAGATACAAAATAAAAAATATTAAATAGGATACGTAGCCCTTGCCTTGATTCCGTATTCGTTTAACAAATCTTTCAACGTTCAAGTTGATTATTTTATTCTCGTTCTCTTCTTTATCACCCGGAGTGAAAGCGCGTCGCTTTATTTCCTGTTCATTATGGAACAAGTCATTTCTAGATAATGTTTCACTGTTGAGAGCTGCAAGATGAGGACATGGGATCTGAGAAACAATTATCTATAGTTTATTAGCTTTTAGAAATATACTCGACACACCATCATCATTATTGTTGGAGACTATCGGGTTTCCGAACGTCGCGGCGGATTTGACATTTCACGTCATACGCTCACGACCGGCACTTTACGTCTACCCTTTGACGACACCACACCTACGATCGGGCACCGCTATAACTGTCGCGAATCTTACATTTATTGTTACACAAGAACCTTTAATACTTGGTGAACACGACCAGTTATTACGCATTTTATTTCTTTGACCGATCACTGAGCTAACAATTACCATGTCAACCTACTGACATTTACTGCTGGACATAGGCCTCCTCAAGGACGTGCCACAACGATCCGCCTTGTGTTTCTCCGCCACACACCATCATCATCATCATCAGCCCATAATTGTTCACTGCTGGACATAGGCCTCTCCAATTGCACGCCATTGTGCAATTGGAGAGGCCGCCACACACCATATCAGGTGGAAATTTCATTGGCTTGTCGGAATCTACGTTTCCTGCGCTGTATAGTCTGAGTGTCTTCAAGTCATTGGGAACAGGTACCTAATAGGCAAGCGTGCATCATCGAGGTCCACATCGCAGCGTGACACCAGGGATAATGTGGTCTATAGGTTGTCGCGTCATAACTAGAAGTTCTAGTAGATTCACAAAATACCTGAGTATATGCACAAGAACTGTAAAAGGACATTTTAAAATGCGTCTGAGTTAATAATATTTTCTTTCAGTTTAATAGCGTATGAAAAGATGTGTGAATGTAGAAGGTATGCTAGGAACGTGACATATGGAGATAAATAAATAAATATAAATATTTTTACAACAACACACACTTTGCCTTCATCCCATGTTAAGTAGCTAAAGCACTTGTGATATGGAAATCAGACAACGAAATATACCTACTTAATTAAATACTTTTTTTTTTCTTTTTTAAATACATACTTATCTTTATCTTTAAATGAGCAATTCTTGTATATATATACATATTGTTACGTACGTGGGGGGTGGGTACCGATAGACACTTGTCAACTCTCTTTAATTTTCTCTCTTGATGTTCACTGTATCGCTGTTTAGTTGAAACTGTCCCGCCGACTCGATCGTCGCTCTTTATATACCTACGGTACACAATCCAGAACATTCGAATAGCTTCAGGTACTTTCTCGAGTCGACTTCTAATAATAATAATTAAATACCTAAACGTCGCGTCGGCCGGCTCGCGTGTTTATACCTACTCCAACAGTAGGTAAGTAGGTTTATACCTACTTGTGAGTCGCGTCGCCCGGCTCGCGTGTTTATACCTACACTCAACAGTAGGTAAGTAGGTTTATACCTACTTGTGGTGAGGTAAGGTAAGTACTTGTGTACTTGTGGCTTCCGAAATATACCACACTTTTCTCGATCTTTCGAAGTCCTTCTACTACATTTTGACGCATATAGGCACTGTGTAGTGGTTTGTATGCGTCGACTTGGATACTGGAATGTTCTTTAGGCCTCTCGAATGTTCGACGTACCTCTACGGCATTCTAGCCGTTGTTTCTCGACCCGGGGCGTAACACTACCCCCTTCTAAAACGTGCTCGTCTCGAGCATAATTATCTCCATAGTATCAGGCCAGCCGGTCGATGTGCACAACCTTGCATGGACTGCGATGGGTTCTCTGTATCCGATACGTGACGTCGTTAATCCTGGTCACTACCTTATATGGTCCATCCCAGCGACAATGTAGCGAGTCACGCAACCACACTAGGGAACCCTCCTCGAACTGCGATTTATTAACTCTCCAGTCATGTTGCTGCCTCATCGTGTTGCTTTTCCATGGTCGAACGCCACTGCGTATCTCCTCCAACCCATTGCGTTTATCTCCAACCCTATCCGTAACGGAACGCCTATTGACCAAGTTCCCCGGCTTCCGCAGTTTCCTCCCAAGGTTTGTGCTATCGGCGCTTCTATGGGCCCTTTTCCTTTTTGGACAACTGGACCGCAAGTGCCCGCGTTCACCACACTGATAGCAACGCGGTACATACTCGCGGTCACGGAAAGGCACTTCACTCGCACAAACCTTTCTCACTGAAAGTGGCTTCGAGTCACGACGTACGGCCTCCACCTCCAATTCATGAGCTACTGCATCCTTCAAACTTCCATGATGCCCCAATCGAACAGCAGCTCTTACTTCCATATCACGAATACCATCGATGAAAGCTTGAAGTAGCATGCTGTCCACCAAAGAGGCGGATGCCGACTGGTACGCCTTTCTCACCAATGTCTCTATCTCCAAGGCCCACTTCTGCAGAGACTCGTTCCGGCCCTGGCTGCGACCCTTCAGCTGTGCTCTGAAAACGTACTCCAAATGTCGGTCTCCATAGCGAGTCTCTAGCGCCTCAAGTAGGCGGCCATATGTCCTCTCATCACCTAAGACTTCCAGTACAGCGAGAGCTTCGTCTCGTAGAGCCAGCGTGAGTGCTGTCTTCGCCTCCTCTTCACTCCATCCATTGGCCTGACAGACAGACTCGAACTGCAACTTGTACGCATTCCACGAGGAAGTACCGTCAAACGGAGGCACCTTGAAGTTCCCACATGCCAGTACAGAGGCTTCAGACCTGCTGGTTCCGGAAACCATCTTAACCTCCAGTTTCCGCAGACGATTTTCAAAGTCCTCCATCTTCTCATTGATGTTATGTAGACGATTCTCGTATTTGATGTCCATATCGGCTAGTTTCCCTTGTACTTCCGTCATCTCATTTTTCCACATTGCAATGGCCTCTCGCACTTCACGGAGCATGCACGACTGTTCCTCCTGGGCTTTAGTTTGTCTCTCCTGGGCTTCCCGGGCTTGCTGCTGGGCCTTAGCTTGTCTCTCCTCGGCTTCCCGCTGGCTGATACACAGTTTCATGTACTGCTCCTCCTGTATTTTAGCCTGCCTCTCCTGGGCTTCCCGGGCTTCCTGCTGGGCCTTAGCTTGTCTCTCCTCGGCTTCCCGCTGGCTGATACACAGTTTCATGTACTGCTCCTCCTGTATTTTAGCCTGCCTCTCCTGGGCTTCCCGGGCTTCCTGCTGGGCCTTAGCTTGTCTCTCCTCGGCTTCCCACTGGGCCTTAGCTTGTCTCTCCTCGGCTTCCCGCTGGGCCTTAGCTTGTCTCTCCTCGGCTTCCCGCTGACTGATACACAGCTTCATGTACTGCTCCTCCTGTATTTTAGCCTGCCTCTCCTGGGCTCGGGACTGTTCCTTTAATAAAATCAGGATAGTGTTGAGGTCAATCTCGGCTTTCGGTCTTGGTGACGATGCCGGTGCAGTGACAGTAGATGGACCAGCCACGGCTGCCGTAGAGCCCTCCGCTGCACGTTGGCTCCGGGCCTGGACGCCCTCCGGTTCTTGATCTCGTGGAGTGATCGGCATTTTCTATCCCACTTCTGACACCAAATGTTACGTACGTGGGGGGGGGGTACCGATAGAAAAATGACACTGTTACGAAAATCAAGAATAACACTTTATTTCGGCACTGTAATTACACAAACTAATTACAATCGTTAAACTAAGACCGCTAATAAACACTTTTACAATCACACAATCACTTGTCAACTCTCTTTAATTTTCACTCTTGATGTTCACTACATCGCTGTTAGTTGAAACTGTCCCGCCGACTCGATCGTCGCTCTTTATATACCAACGGTACACAATCCAGAACATTCGAGTAGGTTCAGGTACTTTCTCGAGTCGACTTCTAATAATAATAATTAAATACCTAACCGTCGCGTCGGACGGCTCGCGTGTTTATACCTACTCCAACAGTAGGTAAGTAGGTTTATACCTACTTGTGGTGAGGTAAGGTAAGTACTTGTGTACTTGTGGCTTCCGATATATACCACACTATTCTCGATCTTTCGAGATCCTTCTACTACATTCTGACGCATATGGGCACTGTGTAGTGGTTTGTATGCGTCGACTTGGATACTGGAATGTTCCTTAGGCCTCTCGAATGTTCGACGTACCTCTACGGCATTCTAGCCGTTGTTTCTCGACCCGGGGCGTAACAATATATATATATATAATTGGAATCTCGGAAACGGCTGCACCGATTTTCATGAAATTTGGTATGTAGAGGGATTTGGGGGCGATAAATCGATCTAGCTAGGTTTAATTTTTAGAAAACATCTTCCAACCGTGTTTTCGGGCATGAAAAATTGCTCAAATTGTTAATACGACTCTTACTGACATCTATTGCCGAGTAGGAATACTATGCTATACGTAGGATGGTGCGGGGGACGTTTTGGTTTTGAAGTAACTAGAGATGGGGTTTTGAAAAAATCAAAGGAAAATAATAGATTTTTTTTACTTGTTCGATACGGTTTATATCGGAGACAAAATCGATTCTGAAAATTGAATTTAGGGTAAAAAACGCTAATTATAATCGAGCGAAGCTCGGTCGTCCAGGTACTATAAATAAAACACCCAGACACATCCGACAAGTACTTAAAAGCTCATCACCTAAATACCTATCAGCGATGGGAATCGAAACCACGGCCCTATGGAGCAGAGGCAGACATGCTGACCACTACACCAACGGAGATCAGTCATCAGTGATAGACGTCAGATCTCTGCCTACCGCTCTGGGAGACAGACGTGAAGTGTATGTATTGAATAGTTTATACCCGAAAACAATCATAACCGATCCCTATTCAAAATGGCCGCAGAAACTTTACAATAACAATAAATCGTGAATTATATTACTTGTTTGAGATGACATAGCATCATCATTCAAAGAAAGGCTCTCCCTCTGCCCTGAGCCACGAGCGTCGCTGTGCCATCTGCGACGACCTGATGCGATTTCCACCGGCTCCAGTGCACCAATTTTGTCCATTTCCCTATTCATAGAAATTTCGACGGAAGAATTTTGCGGTATGACGTATTCTTCTATGCGCTCTAGAAATAACAATTTATTATTTTTAACAGATTCTGCGAAAAGTCAAACCAATTAATTCTGGCTGACATCACTTTAAATACGAAAATATGCTTTATTCATGCATAAACGTCAGCGTGATTCCCCAGGGAGGTAAGATTGCTCAGATATTTTAGCTCTCCACAACTTTGAATATATTTTTGCGGTATTTACATACAACAAATAGAAGTACATCTAATATAAGGTATAAGCTTGTGTTAACCAAGCCACGCCTTTCTATAACTTATCTTGTCCTTCACCGGTAGCAGTAGTAACACAGCGTTACGTAGCGTACATAGTCACTGAATGAGTCTCATTTGTACACGTCCAGTAAAGCCGATCTCGAATCCACAACCTCCAGATTGCAAGTCAAATACCACCAGTCCAGACCACAGATGGTTTACTAAAATTATACTTTTTTATGTATTTAGAGTTTCATGTTTTCAGTTCAAATCCACCTTTATCATCGTCTACGTACCTACTCAACATTTAATTATTTTTTTATTAAGCTTTAAGTCCAGTTGGTCGGATACTTGAAGAGCGTCTGTGGTCCAGTTGGTCGGATACTTGACTTGTAAAGGGGAGGTCGCGGTTTCGAGTCCGGCTACTGGACGCAACGCAACGCTCGTACGGTGAAGGACAACATCGTGATGAAACCCGCACACCACAAGATGTGTGAACCCTATAACGGCGATGGGCTCACCCCCTGTCACGTTGGGTTAAATACGCTAGGTGAACCGTGGGCATTTGCTTATTAAGCAAGTGCCTCTGCCTACCCCGCTTTGGGATTAAAAGGCGTGAAGTGTATTCATTTTTTTTAAGCTTTTTACCTTTTCATTACGATAGGTAACTAAAGTGGTTACTTATTATTTCAAACTGTATTAATGTAAAATATATTTACTTGAGAGGAGAGGCCTATGTCCAGCAGTGGACAAATATGGGCTGAAGATGGATGGATCTTTACTTACCTTTGCTGTGCCTCGTGTCACGCTTTCGACGATCCTTTTTATCTTCTTTCGCCTTCTCAGTCGTTTCCTCTGTATGCGGTATGGTCCCGTTTAGTACAGAATCAGTTTTAATATCAGCGTTTTTGTAAGAAAAGTGGTCATCGAAATTTAATCTCCTGAGACTTATTTCGCGAAGTTGCTTTTCACTTAACTCTAACGATGACGTCTCGTTGTTATCTGAATCTGAAAAAAAAAAATACACTTCACGCCTTTAATCCCAAAGAGGGGTAGGCAGAGGCACTTGCTAAAGCAAGTACCCACGGTTCACCAAGCGTATTTAACCCAACGCGTGACAGGGGGTGAGCCCATCGCCGTTATAAGGTTCACACACCTTGTGGTGTGCGGGTTTCATCACGATCTTGTCCTTCACCGTAAGAGCGTTGCGTTGCGTACATAGGCTCTGAAAAAGAGTCCCATTGGTACACGTCCATTAGCCGGACTCGAACCCGGGACCTCCCGGTTACAAGTCAAGTGTCTGACCACGTTTGAAAACCGTTTGAAAACAGATGTAGTGACTAAGATTGAAAAGGGCATGCTTCGGTGGTTTGGGCATATGGAGAGAATGGATAAAGTCGAGACTGTCGATTAACGAAAGAGATTTATATGTGTGATGTGCAGGGCCGGGTGAGTAGAGGTCGCCCAGAAGGACCTACATTGACCAGATTGGTGATGTCCTGGCGGAAGGTGGCGTGAAAAGTAATCGAAACTAAGTATGTATTTAAAAGAAAAAAAAAGTATTTAAGTAAGTATATTTCGTTGTTTGATTTCCATAACACAAGTGCTTTAGCTACTTAATATAGGATGAAGGCAATGTGTGTGTTGTTGTAAAATATTTATTATTATTATTAAACCGGAGGTCATGTATGAAAAGATGTATGAATGTAGATGTAGCGAAAGGGACCGTGACAAATGGAGATCTGTAGTCTTTGCGAGTCTCCCCTGGGAGACAGGCGTGAAGTGTATGTGTGTATGTATCTTTGAAAACCCTAACACAACTTAAATGACAACATGTTCCAACCTAAGCTTAAACATAGGTACTGTAAATTCCAACAAACAATAACGTAAATAAAAAAAATGTTTGTAAAGTCGGTTACGGACGATAGTCTGCCGTGACAACGTCAAACATTGCAGTAGTAGTAGTATACTCGCTCGCGGAACGGGACAATGACGTCATCTTTTTAGTGCATGCAGCCCGCAGTGTCGAGTTATTAAACGTTGTCACGTCAAACTTAGATTATCAAATTCTACTACTGGTGAACTGACATAGTGTTCCGCTCTTCATGCATCTACCTTTATCACATTGTAGGAAAGCTCAGTGCAACATGTCATATTCGTTCATTCAACTTATCAGCATCACATCTCAGTACACCTTTCACAGTACCATGTAATATCGTTCTTTACGAAAAACATGTAATCTTTCGATGATCTTCCTTTTTGCTTATTCCCCTCGAAAATAATGAGGTTTCTGTTTCAATTCATATCATTTTTTAATGAAAGGGTACCAAAGTCATCGACATAGCTCATCGTTTTAGGAAGCTGAAGTGGCAGTGGGCCGGCCATATTAGCCGTAGAACCGATGACCGTTGGGGAAAACGAGTTCTCAAATACAAATGTATATGAGATCAAACGGGAAGCACAAGCTTTCAAATAAATTAAAAAACATACAAATCGGTTCACCCAGGTGAAAGTTCTGAGGTAACAAACATAAAAAGTATACAGACAATTTGAGAAACTCCTCCTTTTTTTTAATTGAAGTCGGTTAAAAACATTTCTAAGGCACCAAAGAATGGATGTCAAAATAAATGTTAAATGAATATTCGCTTGGTACTCACTTTTCTTCTCCAAAATGCCAGAAGGCAACTGTGCACTCATAACATTAGAAAACACAACGCAAAACACTCCCACTAGACTCCAATACATGATTTCGTCTTGCACAGAAGTACCTATTATGTAAATGGTTTTCTTATCTCAGCGGGTTATTTCGTTTATTTTTTAACAATATTCGCCAAAAGTCTTGCATCCAGAACATAAAAATCTCTTGAAATAGCTCGAGTAATGCGCCGAACTGTGACTGAACTCGGAATTTCTAAAACCTAGGACAAAGTTTAACAAATGCGAGAATTGTAAATCACTATGACAATTCAGTTTACATTGCGGGAACTGAACGAAATTGATGAAAAACCTCAAATGAAGATCACGCAATGGATAAAGAACTGTCACTCTTATTGACAATTGTCGCATTTATTAAACAGGCTCCAAGGGTCTTGAACTTAGCCTTGTTGGTGAGTTCATTCGTATTATAACTCAGAAGTACTGTTCAGCAGCTTATTCCTCACTATATCGTAATAAATTAGATCGTAAACTGTTCTTCGAGAAATTGAAGTTATAAAAAATACACATCCACTAACATTTTATTGGATCCGAATTTTCACAACTTTTCGTATTTTTATTTCAATACTTATTCAACGTTTTGTCAACGCTTCTTGGAATGGTTACGTTTTGGTGAATTGAGGAAGGAGTAAAAACTATCTCTACCTACCTTTAATTGAAATTGAAAGTCGTAAGTAAGTACGTACACTTCACGCCTTTTAATCCCAAAGCGGGATAGTCAGAGGCACTTGCTTGCTTGCAAATGCCCACGGTTCACCAAGCGTATTTAACCCAACGTGACAGGGGGTGAGCCCATCGGCGTTATAAGGTTCACACACCTTGTGGTGTGCGGGTTTCATCACGATGTTGTTCTTCACCGTACGAGCGTTGTGTTGCGTACATAGGCTCTGAAAAAAGAGTCCCATTGGTACACGTCCAGTAGCCGGACCCGAACCCGCGACCTACCGGTTACAAGTCAAGTATCCGTCCAACTGGATAACAGACGCTCCTAAGTAAGTGCTTTTATTTATTTAGGACACTTATGAGAGCGTCTGTCGCTTAGTGGTTAAGTACGTGCCGATCCAAGGCAATCGGGAGGCTGCCGTGGGTTGCGTAACCTATTGTACTAGGCGTTTACAGATCTGTACCTTTGGCAGGCATCATTTTATATACCAGCCGCGGCTTCTGACTATAAACGCCAGAGTTAAACTATAGTACCTGAACGACCGAGCTTCGCTCGAAGTAAAAAAATCGATTATTTTCCTTCGATTTTTTCATAACCCCATATCTAGTTACTTCAAAACCAAAACGTCCCCCGCACCATCCTACGTATAGCATAGTATTATTACTCGGCAATAGATGTCAGTAAGAGTCGTATTAACAATTTGAGCAATTTTTCATGCCCGAAAACACGGTTGGAAAGATGTTTTCTAAATATTAAACCTAGCTAGATCGATTTATCGCCCCCAAATCCCTGTACATACCAAATTTCATGAAAATCGGTGCATCCGTTTCCGAGATTCCAATTATATATACCAAGAATTGCTCGTTTAAAGATAAAGATATCTGTGAACGGTCTGTACCAATGGGTCTCCATTTTAGAGCCTATGTATGCGACGAAACGCTATTAAGTAATTTGATTGAAGTGTGTTGAAGTTTGCACGTCACTCATCTTGAAAAATCAACATCAATAACAACATGAAACTCTTCTCACAGAATTCGACAAATGTCAAAGCGAGAAAGTCGCCTTCTACAACTGTTCCATGAGTTGTAGTTGACGCGGTTCCAGTTTCTCGAACGTGTTTCCTCGCCTCGACGTGTCAAGATTTCGACGTTCGAGTCGAGAATCTCTCGCTGTCTAAATGGGCCTTTAGTATAGAAACAATGACAGACAGTTGATAGTTGAGTCGGCCACGTGCTTGACACCAGCTTTCCTCTATTTAGTTTCTAGGAGACACAGTTTCAACGCAGTATAGTCTGAAGGTCTTCAAGGCGCGGGTGAATAGCAACCTAATGAACAAGTGTACTCCATTGTAGACAAACGCTTGTACATTGAGTTTTAAAAAAAACACCCATTTCAAACTTATACGTATCCTACGCAACTGTATCAAGCACAAGTTCGATCGTGTATGGAATACTGCTCTCATCTCTGGGACGGATCAGCCAAATACCAGCTTGAGGCTCTGAAGGCAATAGAGAGGCGTGCTAGAAGGCTTATAGTTGACAACAGGTTGTTTGATTCTCGGCTACAAAGCCTAGAGCATCGCCGCAAAGTTGCGAGCCTATCTGTCTTCTATCGGGTGTATTTCGAAGAGTGTGCTACGGAGTTGCATAACCTAATACCCCCATCGCGTTTTTGCAATAGGACAACCAGGAGAACGGCACAACGTCATCCATACCAGGTGGATTTGCCATTTACGCGAACCAAACGGTTTGCGTCCACTTTCATATGTGGTTTCACTGTGTTTCCTGCGCAGTACAGTCTGAAGGTCTTCAAGTCGCTGGTTAATGGGTACCTAATGAACAAGTGTGCTCCATCGTAGAGCACATCGCTGCTTATTATCAGGCAGGATGGTGGTCAAACGCTTATTCATAGTGATAAAAAAAAATTGCCGCTACGATGCCAGACCGATGCAACTACGAGAGTGTAGCAAACCTGGCCCCCAGGTCTGCGACAGTCGTGCGCCACGATGATACGTTGTCAATAAAAAGTACGAGCATTTCGGAGTAAAACAATTTCCACTTAATTGTTTTACAATATTTGTAATGAACGGGTTCATTAATATTTCACAAGTCGCGAGCGGAAGCCTTCATACAGTATTCTGCTGTTGTCATTCCCCTGATTACTTTTACATAGTTCATTATTTACAGTGGCGTGCACACCATATAGGCAAAAAGACACTGCCTACCGTAGTATTTTGGCTACCCGACCTAATAATAGAGTTGTTGCTAGATCTTTTTTGTTGTACTCACGACATAGGCTGACGAAGGTCCTGTGTTTTGTTAGTGAGTAGATAGGTATGTACCTATGTTTCGTAAAGACAAGTTACCTATACGTAGGTGTCAATCCTTGGGGATTACTACCTACCTAGTCGTAAAAGCCAGTGCACGCCACTTATTATTTATCCTGTTTCGTTTCTGCTGAGGGATTCTATTTATATTTTACTGTAGGATTTTTTTTGCAGGCAGAAAAATTAATTATGAACGTTTTTAGAAGGAATGCATTTGTATATGTAAAGGAATTACATACTCACGTCGTTCCCCAAAAGGGGGTGGACAGAGGCTTAGGTTCACACGGACCTTTCGGACATACTTAGCATATTAACGGGTTAAGAATATCGTTGTATAAATCTCCAGATCCCATAGTCGGCTCCTACGACATGCCAGGAAGAAAGGCAGCTGATGCATTACATGTATTTACATCCCAGATCAGTTTCAGATGGACAATATTAGTACTTGGTTATGGATAGGTAGGTTTTAATGGGGAATTTTCTTTGACGTTTTTACTTTACAAAAAAAAATCGACAGTAATGACAGTTCTCCACCCGAAACTCTCAGAAAAACGTCTAAGAAAATTCCCCATTTGCAGTCAGAGAAATTCGTTATGTACGTTATTAGCTCAGTGAACTTTACAAATGTCGCTATCTATGGCAAAATAAAATAAATTGTATCTCCTGTACTTAGATTTTTTTTTTAACAAGCGTTTGACCACCATCCTACGAGTACCTGATGTTAAGCAGCGATGTGGTCTACGATGGAGCACACTTGTTCATTAGGTACCTATTTACCGTCGTGTTCATAAAACGTTGACTAACTAAGTTGATGTATATCAACTTGGATTTGTTTGTCCGTATTTGGCGTACATTTGACCAGGTTATGAGACCTTTACTAACAGTTCACTAACGCTGTTCTAACTTTATGAATACGAGGGTTAATGTAAGACGCCGGGGTAAATCTTGAGAATCATCAGCCACTGCTGGACGTGGGCCTCCCCCTCCCAAGGGGAAATTATTAATATCTATTAAATAGTGACGAATTTTCATTGACAAATCTTTCCAGGATATCTTAAACTTCAGTAATGTAGAGCAAGTCCATGTTACGTTTTGCGTGGTCTATTCGTCTATTAGTTCTTCTGGGTGAGTTACCTTAATATACCATTTACTTACTTAGACTTTATTTAACCGAATGTAAAAAAGGAGGAGATTATGTTTTTGTGCTTGTTACCTTTCCTTAGATATTTCTGCTGGGTGAACCAATTTCGACTATTATTTTTGTCCTTAAATCTGGTGTTTATTGATATGGTTCCATTTCGAATGAGATTGGTGGTAAACCATCATCATGTCAGTCCACAGACGTCCACTGCTGCACACAAGCCTCCTCACAAACTAGAAAATCATATAGCCGTGCGTTTCCACCGGCGAAGCATGCACAAGAGAACACGTTTGACATGGGCATAGTGATCTGATCACGAGTTTGTGAAATACGACAAATCCATCGTACATGGAAGAATATATTTTTTTAAACACAATGATCAAGTGTTTGACCACCATCCTGGCTGATATTAAGCAGCGATGTGGTCTACGATGGAGCACACTTGTTCATTAGGTGCAGACTCTACTGCGCAGGAAACACAGACTCCGGCAAGTCATTCCACATCCTGGCGGTTCGCACTATGATGTAGACGCGAACCGTTCGGTTCGCGTAAATGGCAAATCTACCTGGTATGGATGACGTTTTGTCGTTCTCCTGGTTGTCCTATTGTAAAAGCGCGATGGGGATATTAGGTTATGCAACTCCGTACAATACTCTAGAATATGTGTTAAACAAGTTTTCTTGAGAATGTTTGGCCGGTGGTAAGGTGGGGAAAGACAACATTTTTTACTGTTTGAAATCGGATTTGAATCGGACTTTTGTTCCAAATTATTAACGACTTATTTTCAAAATGGAATAAATTATGTGATATGATATGTTAAGCTTAACATAATCTGAAATATACCTGTATATTAATTATACACTGTAATTACTTGCGCATTATTTAAACCGCACGAATGAATTGAAAATGATTTAAACCGAATCATTGATTATTTAATAGTAGTTGTGGAAATCGACTTACAATGTAAAGTTTGCAAAGTCGTGTAGAGTCAAACTTGTACTAAAGGATATTCTTTGATAAACTATCGATGTTATTGTCGACGAAGGGGGGAAATAGTACTTATTAGACAAAAAATCAGTACATACACACATCAGAAGTTTCTAGGGATCAAGTACATTTTAGAAGATTACAATCAAGAATATATTTTACAAAAACTGAATTCACATTCATAATTTATTCAAAATGTGGTGTTAAGTCATTGATACAGGCATGGGGAATCAGGTAGGAGACCAATCCAGAAGATTAGATTTGATTTAAATAAATTAGATTTTTTAGAGCTAAAAATGTTCTTGATCCCTAGACACTTGATGTGTGTAGTATAGAGGGAGGTGTGTAGTATGTAGGGAGAGGACGGGCAGCAGCGCTCTCTGTGAGTTAAACCACAACACTACTGCGAACGTCAACCCGTCTGCCAAGTGTGCCGAGTGTTGCTATTTACCTCGAAATGACCTTAAGTTGTTAATGATGATGATAAAACAAAGCTAAGATCTTGAAAACCACGCATTGGATTCTAATGCAATTTT
>SJJU01005472.1:0-15564 GCA_012932125.1 Conopomorpha cramerella | reverse complement strand
CGAACATTTGTCAGTGAAAATACAACTTTTTAACATTAAGAATAAGTCTTAAAATACAACTAAGAATGCACAATCTACATCACTCTCTTATCTAGAACCACAATCTCCCCAAATCTCATTTACACTGACGCAAGAAACGTTTATCTCTGTATCCAATTTTACTGCTAATTTGATACATTATTCCTTTAGCTAGGACCGTTCAATCAGTGACAATACATCAATTTGCTACTGAGCTGCGTAATGCTCCCGCTCATCGATTATTATTTCTATCAGAATGCAATAAAGACAATTTTAGCTCGAGATTTATTCATTAATGTGTACTGGAGTCGAGTGACTATAGATTTAAAATCATATGCAACTTTGTGCTGAAAATGATAGTTTAAAATGTTTAAAATCAGCCATATGACGCCCACTGCTTGACGAGGGCCTCCTCCAATGAATTCCATTATCAATTCTGAGGCCAACATATGCCAATAATAGCCGCGCTTGGCAGGCGGGTGGGTGATCGCAGTGGTTTTGTGGTTTAATCTAATAAGGCCATCTATTGCCTTTGGCAAAATCGTTACTAACAAATTCGTACGTTTTATTTAATTATGTTTAAGTTTCTTTCTAATTATTTTTTATCTTATTCACCTAAACGACAATAAAGAATAAAAAATACACTTCACGCCTTTCAAAAGCGGGGTAGGTAGAGGCCTTTGCTACAAATACCCACGGTTCCTCAAGCGCATTTAACCCAACGTGACAGGGGGAGAGCCCAATGACAATTTCTGTCATACAAAAATACTTGAGGCCGTGTGGTGACGGCGAATAGAATACATGTGTCATCATCCCCGCCCAACTTTTCCCGTCGTGGAGGTTGTAAGAGGCAACCGAGGGAACTCTCCAGAGAACGGGCAGCAGCGCTCTCTGTAAGTTAAACCATAAAACCACTGGGATCGCCAAGCCGCCTGTCAAGGGCGGCGATTACTGGCATTTCATTCCAAATGACAGGAGTCAATGAAGGAGTGCCCAGCAGTCCCGGGCTTATGCCCGGGATAGGACTAGGACATAGGAATAGGACTGAGGTTTTCCCTTGCCTGTCGTAAAAGGCGACTGTGCGCTGGGGGTGCGTAGATCGCCCTCATTCCGGTGACAGTCCGCGAGGGCCTAGCGCGGCTGGGGCCACCCTTGGGCGTAGTAGCTAAGGCTGTTCCGGGGGCCCCAGCAATAACGCGGGAGTGGTCACCGTGGGTTTTTAGTGGGTGCGAGGCCCACATAACCCCGTCGCTGTCCCCGTTAGCGGTGGGGTATCCATAACGAATTTCCCCACGATAAAAAAAAGGAGTCAATGGAGGAGGCCTTCGTCCAGCAGTGCACATTATGTGGCTGATGATGATAATGAAAAATACTTATGTAGTAACTAGCTGATCCCGCAAACATCGTTTCTCATATATATTTTTATTCCTTATTATTATTATTCCTGTTCCCGTGGGAATTTTTCAAAATCCTGTCGTATATAAGCTTTGCACGCCCTACATGCCAAATCAAGCCTCTAACTTCTCCGGTTTAGACTTTACATACAAACAGGTATTCCCGATAAAGCCCGTAGCCGTGGAAATTTCTGGAATTTCTTTTCTTAGTGCTCCCTAATGGTACCTAAGCTAAGTCCCTGCCAAATTTCAAGTTCCACGTTTTGCCGTTTGTCAGTCAGTTAGACAGACAGTCAGATTCTCCTTTTACATATTTAGAACATTTCTTGATGCCAGACACAAAGGACTAAAATTAATACTTTGAAGCAAATATAACAGAGCGAGGAAATTCAATTTGTCGAAACAAAATACTTTCAAATTATCTTTGTCAAGTATGCTTAGGCTAGAAGTGGCTTGAGAGTGGAAATAAAATAACAATTATAACTAAGTAATGGTCACATTACCCATATCTCGGAGAAAGATAAGAGAATTCCTGCATTTGAAATATGACTAGTGATAAGCTTTCCTCATGACATTGTCCTTCGATGTACACATAAAAAGTGTCTAGGGATCAAGAACATTTTTGGCTCTAAAAAAAATCGAATTTATTTAAATTAAATCTAATCTTCTGGATTGGTCTCCTACCTAATTCCCCATGCCTGTATCAATGACTTATCACCACATGTTGAATAAATTATGAATGAATTCAGTTTTTGTAAAATATATTCTTGATTGCAATCTTCTAAAATGTACTTGATCCCTAGACACTTTTGATGTGTGTAAGAACGTTGTGAATACAATGACATAGGCTCTTAGCAATTTATGCAGCTTGACCACTTAACTCTATTCGTAAGAAAGAGACAAACAAATGAAGAAGAGAGGAGAAGAAGAGTTTCAATGAGGATAAAGTGATATAATCATTTTAAAGAAAAAATACCTCGACTTCGACCAGTGTCTACTAGTCGCCCCTACAATTTATCAGATCTGCCTAATGGCAGGAAATCGGGCTTTGAATTATTCAATGATTTCCATATCATCTTTTAAATATCATCTTTATAGCAAAAAAAATGATATTAAACGACGAAGTTATGAACGAATTGAGAAACCTCATTTTTTGAAGTCAGTTGAAAAGAAAAATAACAAATGGTATTGGTAATAGGGTGCCTATTACCTATCAACTATTAATGTGTTTGGCCCCATCGGAAGAGGAAAGCCACGTAGGTAGGTATAGGCTGATGGGTCAGGTCAAGTATGTATTTACTGAAATAAGCTTGCTATATACCCCGATCCTGTAGGTCGCATAGTTATATAGAGGGTATTATAGTTTGTATGAAACACTGAAACCACGCGAATGAAATCGCGGGGCGTCCACTAGTAATATATAAAAATAAAGAGCATCCGAAACGAACGTATACAATATAATATAATCATCATCAGCCACATGACGTACACTGCTGGACAAGGGCCTCCCTCAATCATCAATAGGGAGAAATGCCAATCATCGCCACGCTTGGCAGGCGGGTTGGAGATAGCAGTGGTGTTGTGGTTTAACTCACAGAGAGGAGTCACTCACCCCTCTGGAGAGTTCCCTCGGTCGCTTCTTACGACTTCCACGATAGGAATAGTGGTGGTGTGGTGACATCACTCATTTACTGCAACAACACGTAATCTTTTAAATGGCAAATTCGGGCACATTTGTTGAGAAATTGAACGTGGTGTGAATATTGTATATATTTTGTTTTTATTTATTAAGTACTCGTATTTTTAAATTTTTGTTTTGTATTAAAGCTTTTATGTAACGTTTATGTTTAGTTTAATTAATGTATGATTATTGTGCATTTTTATACCAACTTTTTCTATCTTAGCTTTTTCACCACAATTTGAGTTGACTGGTAGAACATGCAATAGCATTACGTCCGCTATTTGTTAAACATTGTGCAATAAAGATTATTAAAACAAACAAAACATCTCAAAATGTGACACTGTTGAAATAACAATCTTATTACTATTACTAAAGATTCATTTCACAATAACAAAATATTGTGAAACATCGCGTTGGTGCAGTAAATTAGCGATAATATGTATTCTATTCGCCGTCACCACAGGGCCGATAAGTAAATAGTATACAGTAATTATAATACTAAGCTTGATTAAACAAACATAAGTAAACATCAGCGTATCCGGTTTTAACAGGTTATGGTGCAATTATGAATAGACTAATGAAAACTAAATTTGTATGAAGCAAAAAAGATGTGTCAAAACGGTGGAGAGAGAGAGAGTCCTGTGAAGACAATGTATTTTTGTATGAATCTTTATGAAAAGTCATCGTATCGAGCTGTCAACTTTTGGCGACATCTTGACATCAAAAATCGTTATTTTGACAGAACTATTCGCTAGCGTATCGACAAAAATCGATAGATACGTTTGTCGAGACTATGAAAAATCGATAAATTGAGTCGATACGCCCGTATCGACCGAATTCGGTCGCTATGCGATCGTTATGAATATCGAGACTGCAGCCCCTGAGAGTCCTAGGGCTACGTAAACTCTTTACAGCTGATCTTTATTTACCACATTCCCGATATATCCCTTTTGCCTCCTGCACAGACACTAACTTCATGACGTAGGTCGTATCGAAGGGAAATCTAATTTCGTCCGCGGCTTAACAACATTATTTCCACTCTATAATCTCGTGATTCAGTTAGCTTTATGTACTGTAATTAGTAAACGATTCCCGGCTCTCGTGTTAATCAGTACCAGGATGAGAACACAAAAGCGTTCGAACCAATGGCTATCAATGTTGCTCCCATTGTCACTAGTACGGTTAATTTAACCCATTTCGTTTTGTATAATCAACTTCAGGCTTAGCCAGTATAATGAGATCTCATATTTTCACCGTTTTATATCTAGTACAGGTATTAATAAAAGCTGGATTGTCAAGATACTTTTGAACGTGACTGTACGAGCGCATTAAATGCCAACACCGCAATATTGGTTGATTTTGCCTTCGACAATTATTCCGTACAATTTTAAGTACGATCGTTGGATTTGATATCGCCTTAATGGGATTAAACAAAGAGGCCTACAATTATGAAAAATGTACTCGATAATAAAACAAGATTGTAACTGTAAATAAACTTGTCAATTGTATACATTCGATTTTGACGCAACAAAGTATTAAACTAAAACGAACCAAATTCTATCGTTAATAAATTGTTTTTAACCCCCGACGCAAAAACCCCACGGGGTGTTATAAGTTTGACGTCTCTGTGTATGTATGTGTCTGTCTGAGGCAACGTAGCTTCCAAACGGATGATCCGTATTTAATGCGGTTTTTTTTTGTTTGAAAGCTGATATGATCGAGCGACCTTAGCTCTATGTTTCTTCGATATTTGTTCACTTACTCAAAAGTTAGGGGGGTTGAAAATGGAGAAAAAAGTCAACTTTATACAAATATGTTCAAGTGGGGTTTCAAATGAAAGGGCACGACCCGTTTTTTAAAATTTGCAATTTAATAGTTATTAAAAAAAATATTTTCTCATTAAGTGTCTTATTAGTCAAAACAGCACGTAGGTATTTACACTAGAGGTGACCGAGGGAGCTTTCTAGAGAACGGGCAGCAGCGCTCTCTGTGAGTTTAGCCACAACACCACTTCGATCGCCAACCCGCCTGCCAAAGGTGCCAATTATTGGAATTTCCCCCCAAATGATTCTGCAAATCATTGAGGGAGGCCCTCGTCCAGCAGTGGACGTTATGTAGCTGATGATGTTGATCTAGGCATTATCTTGAGTTTTCCTAATTAAACATACCTTATTTTTGTTCACGAGGCAGAAATGCTTATGGACAAAAGCATTTCTCCCTCGTGGACCCCGCCACTATGGGAACGGCGCGGCGATTGGGTAATGTCAGATTTCCACTGGCTAAAACCCTGGTGGGCCTCAGTTATCGCTGATGCTGGGTGGGTTCTGGATAACCATAGAATAATCTTCAGGCCCCAAATAAACATACCCACTTCTTTGTTATATACGTCATACTAAAATTTAACACAATATTCATCATCATCATTTTCGTGCCACACACTACGTAACTACGTAACACTACGTACGGTGGGGTCGGCGCAACACGTTTCTTTTCGCCATTCATCTCTATCATTCGTCATCTCTCCAGTTATACACCTTTCACGCACATATCATTTTTCACACAGTCCATCCATACCTTCTTTGGTCTCCCTCTTCCCTTGTATCCTTCCACATTCATACTCATCACTTTCCTTGTTACATGGTTAACACAATATTCACAAGCACGAAATTTTCACGAAAAAAAATAATTGGGAAATTGACAGAAAATGTAAAAATCATACACAGAAAGACTGACTCATATGAGTTAAAAAGACTTATTACTTTTTTATTGTGTCATTATATACGTCCCAATTTAGACTTGAATTCCATTGATGATAATACTTTTGTGATTGAAACGACGAGTTCTTTGTAATATTTATAGATGAATACACTTCACGCCTTCAAATTCCAAAACATGCTAGTCTATCTAGACAAATGCCCACAGTTCACCAAGCGAATTTATCCCAACGTGATACCCCCTGTCACGTTGGGTTAAATACGCTTGGTGAACAGTGGGTACTTGCTTTAGCAAGTGCCTCTGCCTACCCCTCTTTGGGATTAAAGGCGTGACGTGTATGAGATACGAGGTAAATCCATCGCCGTTTAGCGTTCACACATCTTGTGGTGTGCGGGTTTCATTACGTTGTTTACCTTCAACGTATGAGCGTTGCGTTGTGTACATAGGGTCTGAAAAATCTCATTGCTTCACGTCCTGCAGCCGATCTCGAATTTCCCTCTCTCATTAATATACGAAGATATAAACTAATCCAAGGTCTAATATTCCAACATTTTCTTTGTTAAGGAACATCTGTAGCCTAGTCGATAGCTACATGGACTTCCAATCGGCAGGTAATATATTCTAGGCATGTCTTTCAGCCTGTATGTACGCTAAGCAACGCCCGTACGGTAAAGGACGACATCTTGATGAAACTCGCATACCACAAGGTGTATGAATCCTATAAAGACGATCGGCTCAATATACAAGACCTGGGCATACAAGTTAATGCAATACACGTTTTATTGTTTTGTTAAGAGAAATGTATTATAAGGACTTAGGCTTTCTATAAAGTTCCGTAGGTACTTTTAAAACTCTTTGGTTTATTCTTACAATACAAATTGTGAGACCATGTTTTCTCTACTTTTGAAATATAACCAACTAAGGCTTTAACAACATTCCAGAAAAACACTAGACGATTGTACTACATATGACATACATGTAAATACACACCTTATTACCTTTCCTTACAGTGCATTTCTGATTGTAACGCCATACAGTATTAAGGCTTTTATGTCGTGCCAAGCGGTTCCTTAGTTACAATTTGTACTGTCACATTGGTAAGAAAATCTTCCCGAGACTTTATAGAAAAGTGACTCGTATTTTAAAAGTTTTAATGTCTAGAATTGTTTGCGGAAGTATTTTGTGTTAGCCAGTTTTCGAGGCTTGCAGCAAAAATTGCATTCTTCGTCATCGGGCTTTATGTATCGCTGTGATTGTTTTTGGCAAATCTTTTCAGCGCTATTTGTCAAATAAAGTATTGTTTATTGCTTTGTTGTGTTGTTGGAGATAGGAGGAGGAGGAGTGTTTTTTTTTTCGCCTCATTTTAAGCGACAAAAAAGGTGGTTGCTCAATTCGACCGTATTATATGTTTTTTTATTATGTTTGTTCGGGGATAACTCCGCTGTTTATGAACAGATTTTTATGTTTCTTTTTGTTGGAAAGAAGATTCTAGATTCTCAATAATATGGTACCATCCATGTATGCAGGGTTTGATGATGGAAAGACCGATAAACTTAAAAATGTGGGTAACCTTAAATAGTCGGTTTCTTTTTTCTTTAAAATTATTCGCTTGTCTGAGTCTGCAGTCGCACAGCGTGCTATGGAAAGGGCTATGCTCGGCGTTTCTCTGAAGGATGGAATCAGAAATAAAGTAATCCGACAGAGAATCAAAGTCATCGACATAGCTCATCGGTTCAGCAAGCAGAAGTGGCAGTGTGCCGGCCATATTAGCCGTAGAGACCGCGTCACGGCAAACGAAGTGTAGGACGCCCTCAGGCAAGGTGGACTGATGATATGCGCAAGATGGATGCAGAAGCTGGATGCAAAAAGCCAAAAATAGATCACAGTGCACAATTGGAGAAAACTATGTCCAGCAGTGGACAAGTATGGGCTGATGAGGACACAGAAAGTGTCACCAAAACTGGAAGTTTTCTGAACAACCGTACCGTACAGTTTTATTTAATAAATACACTTCACACCTTTAATCCCAAAGAGGGGTAGGCAGAGGCACTTGCTAAAGCAAATAGCCACGGTTCACCAAGCGTATTTATCCCAACGTGACAGGGGGTGAGCCCATCGCCGTTATAGAGTTCACACACCTTGTGGTGTGCGGGTTTCATCACAATTATGTTGTTGTATTTAATAAAATAGCAATACTACGATAATTCAGAACATTCGCCAAATATATCTTCTTTTCAACCATTCATGAGTGTAGGGAATGGTAGGCTATTACCCAGCAGTTGGACACAAAGGAGGCTACGTAAAAAGAGACATTCATTACTTTTAACACGTATAATTCAGTCGCTGAACCGAAACACCACAGACAATTTTTGGAGTAAACAACTTATTTTTCTCGAGAGTAATATAACTTGGGCAGTTGGTAGCTAAAATTTGACGGCAAGGTTTTTTTTTGTTGCGGTAAGATTTATCGTCGGTGATGCTAGAAATAAAAGATCGCTATATTACTTAGAGAGGCGTTCATTGCGCGTTACTCTGAGTACTTAAAAATAACAGTCGTAAGGATTTTCTATCTGTCTATTTCTAAAGGCCCATTTGGATGGCTCTATTTATTGTAGGTTTAACAGTTTCCTGGTCTCTTGCCGCATGCCGATGTGCTTGCAATAAAAAATCTAGTTTTCTTTTGTTGAGTGTCCCCGAATGAGTTTAGAGATAAATGATTAACATTAAACTGTGCTCTAAAAAAATAACTCTATAATACTACGGACGGACGCCCCGCGATTTCATTCGCGTAGTTTCAGTATTAATTTTTATTCAAGTTTTAGAACCATAACCCTAAATTAACGATTTTCTCATATAAACTCCTGCCCCCCTTTATTACCCCTACTTAGGGGATAAATTTTGTCCTTTCTTATCGTTTTGAGTATATATAGATAACACAGGTTCATACAGGTATAAATAAAAGTGATGTGATGTGAAAGTGTTCAAATGGTATAAAAAGAAATTTTTCAATAATATACTTTATTAGTTTGTTTAGACATGTATCACTGGTGAAATATGTATAAAAATGCCTAACACACAACACATTTTTTATATCTTACATGCTTAGTAATTTTGAAAGCCTTGAAAGTGTTGATATATTTATAAACACGACTGTATTTAACCATCACAGGACGACATTCATTGTGAAGGAAATCTTAGGAAGAAATAAACAGGAAAAGTAAGAGAAGAGACAAAATAATAAGAAGAAGTAAACATGACCATTCCGTAGAGAAATAAATTTACAAAGGAATTACCTACTTTTTTACTTTTACTATTAGTATGGATATTTAAACCGAGCTTATAAACAATTTTGTCGACTCCCGTCATTTGACTGAAAAAATCTCGTATAGTGAAATTATTTGGATATTGATTTATTTGCTCTCAATTTATAAATATTAAAAAAAAAACTAGACTCATGGCATGCCCATCATGTGTGTAAAAATGTCCCGGTATATTTATTTATTTATTTATCATCACTGTTCCTGATTATAACTCCAATTTAGCTGCTTATTTTATATTGTATTTAAGAAAAAATGAGCCGAGCTTTAATATATTTGTACATACGTACACACAACAGTAGCTACACTCTACTGATAAATCAGATGTAAATGTAAAATATATAATATGGGATATTATCAATGTCTGTGTTTTCCTTTATATTTTATTTTAACAATGCATATTAATTGTATGCTTCCTGAATATAGTGAAAAAATAAAATATTCTTAGGTAATATGGGATGAATCTATGAATCTATGAACGACTCTCTGTAAAATTGTTTAACTATAGTGGCGACAGGTCAATGAAATGAATCGTAGTAATTAACTGCATCCCTTCTAGTGAAACCACATGCAGAAAAATACTAAAGAAAAACAGCTTACGAAAATGCCGTTAAAAACAACTCGAAAATAAAGAGCTGGCTAGATATTATAAAAGTTCACAATTTATGAGGGAAATTTTCTTCGTTTCGCTTCCAAGGAATTTCCCTCCTACAGTGTGTATTTTGTTATTTTAACCGATATCGTTGTACTACACTCGGTAGCAACAAATCCCGGTCATCATTGACCACATGATGTTCATTGCTGTTCGAGGGCCTGACTCAATGATTTCCACGATCAATTGGTGGAAATTGCCAATAATCGCAATAAGCTTGGCAGGCGGGTTGGCGATCGCAGTGGTGTTGTGGTTTAACTCACAGAGAGCGCTGCTGCCCGTCCTTTGGAGAGTTCCCTCGACCGCCTCGCGACTCCCACGACGGGAAAAGTTGGGCTGGGGTGGTGACACAATGTATTCTATTCGCCGTCGCCACACGGCTTTCTATATGCACCCTTCTATGTAGATACAGATTTTTCTTACATACTTTATCAGATCGTTTTACCTACTCATTGTCCGTTTCTCGTGCCGTAGTTAGTTTAAAAATTTCAGCGCAATTTTATTTTCAGTTCAGCAAAAATTGTCAACAACTCCATCGGAAAATACAGTCCCTTTCTGAAGGACAGCGATGGAATGAGATTATTCATTAGCATACTACCTTGTTCGGTCCATTATCCTAATTAAATACACGGGCGTTTTCCATAGAAAGGCCTACGATGTTTTATATTGATCCTTTCCGTAGTAGAGTACCTTCTGTATGACATACCAAGTTACAATGGAGAGGGTTTAAAAAGTAACGAGTTAAAAAGTCACGCAATGCCTTTGCGTTTTTAATTTATTAGTGCTAATATGTGTTTTGGTCGGGTTATCACTGCGGGTTCGTACATCGCACTGGTGGGTACAGGGTCTATGTTTAATTGTCTATGTTGACGTGTCCATTGTATGGCGATGCGGTCGGTCTGATTACGGATTATGGTGAAGTCATGACCATGAATAAATTAGCAATTTTCATGCTGTTGACTGATGCCTAGGATTGGTTGTGTGCGTTCTGTTTAACTTCGATTGCCGAGTTTATGTTTGTGGTGAGTGTACATCTTATCTTAATACGCTTTTATTGAAGCATTCTTAAACACTTTTTCCTCTATGACATAGAGGTCACTACTGGTTTCTGTGTCGATTGTCAATCAAGCTTACAGCGGAATACGACGTGTCATTTCCTTCAATATTGATTGAAGTTTTTGCAAGTTTCGGCCAAAGAGGGTTTGGGGACTGATGATTGAACATTAATTAGCAAAAAAATGCTTCATTGGGACTGTTTCCTACTAATAAATATTACCTATAAACGCGAAATTTTTAACATCAGACAGAATGGTGGTCAAACGCTTGTTCATAGTAATAAAGAAAAAAAAAGTTTTCCTGGTTGATGTTTGGATGTATGTTACTCTTTCATTATTGCAAAGTTTCTTATGTGTCAATCATAATCATAAGATTATCGAATCATGAGACGATTATGATTAGGATTAATGTCATGATTACTTAACTCTTATTGATTGATTTCACTTGAAATAATATTACAGCTTACAAGCAGACCCGCGGGTTCACTGTTTTATAAAGAGTTTCCAAAAAATAAATTATACACTTCACGCCTTTTAATCCCAAAGCGGGGTAGGCAGAGGCACTTGCTAAGCAAATACCCACGATTCACCAAGCGTGCTTAACCTAACGTGACAGGGGGTGAGCCCATCTCCGTTATAGGGTTCACACACCGTGTAGTGTGCGGGTTTCATCTTGATGTTGTCCTTCACCGTACGTGCGTTGCGTTGCGTAGGTAGGCTCTGAAAAAGAGTCTTGAAAGAGTACACGTCCAGTAGCCAGGACTCGAACCCGCGACCTCCCGATTACATTTCGTGTATCCGACCAACTGGACCACAGACGCTCTCACCAACTGGACCACAGAAAAATTCGAGAGGTTCCAAAAAAAAAAAAATTAAAAAGACTACATTTCACGGCTTTTGAACCTAAAGCGTGGCAGGCAGAATAACTTGCTGAAAAAATACCCCGGGTTCACTAAACGTATTTAACCTAACGTGACAGGGGTAAACCCGTCGCCGTTACAGGGTTCACACACCTTGTGATGTGTGGGTTTTAGCACGATGTTGTGCTGAAGCACGAGCATTACGTGGCGTTCATAGACTCTGAAAAAGAGTCCTATTGCTACAAGTCCAGTAGCCGCACTCGAAGCTCGGGATTGCTAGTCAAGTAATTTATAACTCAATATTGTTCACCGGGTAGTGCATGTAGTGCATGCGACGACGCATGCAACTGCGTCGAAACGTCGAGTAAAATAACAAAGGTAAGCTCGAGCTTGTCTTATATTCGCGCCTATATACCCGGTGAACAATATTGAGTTATAATGTCTGTGCGCGTTTCATTAAAAAATGAAGTAATTTATAAAATTCCACCTGTCACAGATAGTGGGAACAAAAGAGATGCATTTATTTTATTTTATGATTGATTGGATTTTTTAAAGAAATGTGAACTCTGTACCTATAGCTATAATTATTACTAAAACAGAGTGTAAAAGGACCCCGAGCGTCTTAGAAACGTTGTTAAGCTCGTCAGTAAGAACAACTTTAACTATGGCGACAATGCGGGGAAATGAAAAAAATGTTTTTTCGTCTCAAAATAGACGAATGTCTGCCTCGAGAGATGAAATTTTGTATGGAGATTAAACACATTTTCGACATAGTAAAAATTGTTCATATTGACGAACCCAACAATGTTTCTAAGACTAAGTACAGTTCGTGCATTTCATGAATGCGCATGGGCCTTAGATGTGTGAGTCGTATATGGACACGCTAGTTGACAGTTCAAACGAACAAAACTGCCACAAACACATCTAAGGCCCGCGCGCATTCATAAAATGCACGAACTATATTGCTCGGGGTAGTTTTGTTTAGTTTTGCAGTCAGTATAGTTATTTATCTCTATTAGTTAATTAAGCTATTACATAGAATAATCTGTTATGATAAAACTCATCAGAGTGAATACAGATGTATTTTTCCATCAAATATTGATCATATATTCTCATATTAATCTTCCGATTTCAAATTTGTATGGATGACGAAACTTCTAAGCACTTCGGGAATTCAACCAATCACAGGACATTTCTGCAATTTGGTTATAATCTTAAGGAAAATGCGCCCGTTGAATTGCAAAATGCTCCTCGTGTTGACAAGTTATACCTACGGAATGCAAACAGACCTTTTAAATTAAATTAAAAATTTATTTATTTATCCATGCTGCTGTCATACGAAGAAATCGCGTAACTTTACATTTATTTACATGGGAATATGTGCTTTATTACTAGACTAATCCAAACCAATAAATCAGATATTCCCATGAAAATAAATATAAAATGTAAATAAATGAAAATAATATAACCCTTTCTTCGTATTCGTATTTCGGCAGTATGACTGTTCACTTTAAGAGAATCTTCCTGAAAGTCAGCTTAGAGCTCTGCTAAAATAATATCTTATAGGAGCCAGACAACCGAGAAGAAACTGGCATCTTTTAAATTCATTTTCTTCAATACATAACAACACTTCATTACTTAGTAAGAATTATTGTATTACTTTTAAACGTTATTTTATAACTTTCCGGTGACATAAATTAAATCATTCTACAAAAAAAATATATACTTACCAAAAAAAACATTGCTAAAAGGAAATGTTTCATCAGAAAGAAACAAACTTTTCAAAAATCTTTGAAATGGAAATATCTAAGAGCCATCAAGTTAGCTATCAGTAAACATTCTCACTAGCAAACTGTCCCCAAACCGGACTTTGCAGTGAATCCGAAAATTCATATCGGTCCAAAATATCTTCAGCCAAAAATACCATCGCGTCTGCAAAATGTAAAGTCTAATTCCGTCGGACCGAATGTCTATATTTGCGTGGCGCGAGTTCGGCCAAGCGTGCGCAATGGGACGAGGGTTCATAGAGAGCCTTAGTACCGCGACGTTCACGGCACGGACTCTACGTCTGTCTCGCCGAGCCCATGATTCGGAACTGAACTGTGTTTGAAAAAAGAACAGTGCAAAAAAGTTGTGGAACTGTTTTTTCTTCTTTTGTGTTGTGTTCTAAATATTTTTTAAAAGTGTGTTTTTTTTGTAAGTTGCCAGTTTTTGAGTGATGCACGTAAGTTTTTTATTCCCTCTTTCTTTAATCTGATTAGTAGGTTTAGTAATGTGATGCGTAATGTTTCTTTACAATGTGTTGTATTTACACAACAAAAAGTTTTTTTTTCTTTTAAATTGATGATTAATATGCGTAATGATTAGTAAGACATGATGCCGTCAAATTATTAACCCCCTTGTTTAAAATGGAACATTTTTTTTTCTTTTATTTCGTAAAAAAGGTATTTTACCTAATATTGTTTTCTTAGAACGTTGAAACAGAATTTATAATTAGTAACGAAGAAGGATGAAGCAAAAAAGGGTAAAAATACGTACCTACTTCAAATTTCGGGAAAGTTTGAACCATAATTTATTAAGCTGTAACTTAATTGTTCTCTCTTGTACGTAATATTTTAAGATGTGCTCTATAAGTTCCGGCTAAAAACAATAGGTAAATGTAAAGTAATGGGCATTAAAAAAACAAGTAAAAGAAAGGTTCTTCTCGCACTAAAGACTCTTTTCAATCGGCAAACTAAAATTCTATTTTCAAAATTTGATTGTGATTTTATTTCGTCCAGTTTAAAGTAACTTTTCACACCTAGAAGGATTGGAAGTGGAATTTTATTGATGGACGCCTACCTTTAGCTAAAGACGGACACGGATTGTTGAATGATTGATTGATTGATTGATCGGTTACTTCACAATCTAACTCGCTTAATCATTATGAATGGGTATGTATAGCTAAGTACGTTCGGCCAGAAGATTGGGATTCGTCCTAAAGTGGTAATTCATAATAGGAATATCATTAAACAAGAAGGTTCAGTTTCTTTTTGTCACGTTATAAAAAATAAAAGACTACCTTTTTTGACCAACTATTTATGGTGAAACTGGAATAGAAAGAACGTAGGTGCAATATTAACAGCTTATTTTTAAGATCGGGAGCCTTTTTAAATATTCGATATGCTTTTTTATGTTTGTTCGCGAATGACTTCATCGCTTATGAACCGAATTATGTTGATTCTTTTTTTGGTTGGAAAGAAGATATTTCAAAGGTAGTCAGGGTTTGATACCTGTAGACTAAGTAAATCGAGAAAAATAGTAGTGGCGGCTGGTATTCATTGTTGTGATTTCTTTTTTCTTGAAAATTATATTGTCTAAAATTCTTACTGATGACTTATTTCAACGAGAAACAACGAGGTATTCCGCGGCGATTACTGGCTTTTCCCCAATGATTTCCATAATCATGGAATCGATAATCATAGAATCCATAATCATGGAAATCATTGGGGGAGGCTCTCATCCGCTCTGATGAACGTCATATGGCTGATGATGATTTATGTTTGATTTATGATATCGAAAGAATCCTTGTTTTATTTCATCTTTAGGGCAGTATACTCGTATATTTCTTCGCCACAACTTACGCTGTTCGAAAGATGTAAGCATTGTTCCGCCAAGGACGAAGGTTTTTTCGTCATTTGCATAAAAGTAGGTCGGACAGGGCGGACAAAAAAGGGTGTAACATTTTTTTCATAATGGAATTCATTGGGCCTGAAGAGTTGAAATTTAACACGTATGTACACACATCAAAAGTGTCTAGGGATCATGTACATTTTAGAAGATTGCAATCAAGAATATATTTTACAAAAACTGAATTCATTCATTATTTATTT
>SJJU01005471.1:0-15598 GCA_012932125.1 Conopomorpha cramerella | reverse complement strand
GACAAGCATGGGCTGATGATGATGATGAAGCTATACTCCTACGAAAATAGGGTAGTAACACGTAGATCAATGAAATTGTTGTTTCTTCGCGGAAAAACCACTATCTACTTGAACTGATTTCATCAAAACTTTTTAAGGAGATCAGTTGTAACGCAAATTATTACATGCATAGATACTGCGTATAAAAAAGACCCCGAGAAATTGTTGTTGGACTCGTCAACACGAACAACTTTTACTATGGTAATAATGCGGGGAAATTAGATTATTTTTCATCTAGGTACATACAAAATGTCGTCACCTGATGCAGTAATTTCTCTATTTTGTATAGGGACAAAAAAAAAAAGACAATTCCCCGCATTGTCGCCATAGTAAAAGTTTGCAAGACCATTACTCGGGGTCGTTTTACAGGGAGTATACGTCACACCCGTTTCCTAGAGAGATAGGCAGATATCACGATACTAAAATATCTCTGTAGCCTCTTCCACACCCATACATGCTCACCGGTTTCGGGTACTCGAATAATCAAAACATACGCTACGTTTAATCCTGAAATTCCTACTAGAACCGGAACTCGTGGTTTATTCCATTTCTTCGATCCCCGTGGGAATTAATAAGTAGGTCATAAGTGGTCTTCAGTCTTGGCATGTATCTATGTAGTATATAATAGTGTATTATATGTACGTATTTATATTTTCTATAGTATAATTGTGCGTGCGGGATAGGCAGAGGCACTTGCTTCAGCAAATGCCCACGGTTCACCAAGCGTATTTAACCCAACGTGACAGGGGGTGATCCCATCGCCGTTTTAATGTTCACACACCGTGTGGTGTGCGGGTTTCATCACGATGTTGTCCTTCATCGTACGAGCGTTGCGATGCGTACATAGGCTCTGAAAAAGAGTCCCATTGGTACACGTTACATCTCAAGTATCCGACCAACTGGACTACAGACACTCCTTAATATTTTTTCTTTCTAGTAGTATAAGTACTATTCATAAGTAGGTCACACACACATGGTCTTGACTGTAGTGGCTCATCGAAACAAACAGCAAGCTGCACTGTCTATATCTAACTACATGATGCTGTAATCCAAGCGTCCGTATGTTCGTTACCCATTCGCTGTTAGCTTTGCACCATCTGGCATCTACCTACGTGACGCAAAAGCTTCCTAACTTGTTTGCACAAAGTGTTGTAGCTTAGTTTTAGGTGTACCTAACTATGGTTAGACCAGAATATCTTGAGCTGCACTATGTATTGATGCAATAGTAAGGTGCGATGTCGCTTTTAAATGTTTATGTGGTATTAGAATTGTCGTTTGGTGGTCATTTTGGTATGCAGCGGTCTTGCACCTCGGATTTGTTTTAGAGTTATCGTGATTAGAATTATTACAGATAGGTGATTATTTGTTTAGTACTATATCCTTATAGGAAGGTAGTAAAAACGAGAAATCTTCTTACAATAAATTGAAAGGAAAGAGTACCGACTTCAATCAGTTATGTTTTTTTTTAAGTTTCCCTCGATTTATCTTGTCAATACATACTATTTCAAACAAAGTCGCTTTTCGCTGTCTGTCCCTATGTATGCTTTGAGTTTAAAACTATGCAACGGATTTCGAAGCGGTTTTTTTTTATAGATATGTAGTAAAATTCACAAGGAAGGTTTATAATAATAATATTTATTTATTTCGACCAAGATCATATCACATACAATAAAACACATGAAACAAGCATACAAAATTAAATTAAATAAATAATAGGAAAAATACACAACACATTTTAAGTATGTCAGATTATAAAATTTCATAATTAGATAGAGGCAGTGTGCGTCCGCACCCAGTGCCTCCAAATCGGTTATATACAACGTTAAATTAACAACGTTGGCGAAAGTCGATATAGTATCTCAATCCATAATACCAAAGATCTTTCCCCAAGGAACTCCATGTCAAAACCGAAAAAATAATTCACCTCTTCATACAAACTTACCGATCAGCTGATTGCTACTCAGGAGGAATCACCCACACAAATATTAGGAGGTAAATTTTTGACATAGGTTTCCTTGGAGAAAGTAATTAAGTTAAAAAAAAAATTACAACAACACACACATTGCCTTCATCCCACGAGATATATTTTACTTATATAATTTTCTTTTTCATTTCAATATATACTTATATAAATAAAACACCCAGACATATCCAACAAGTACTTAAAAGCTCATAACCTAAGAATTTGCCAGCAGTGGGAATCGAACCCACAACCCTACGGAGCAGAGGCAGACATGCTTACCACTACACCAACGGGCCCGTCAAATAAATTCTCTCTCTCTTTCGTGTGTGAAAATTCCGGATCACACATTTTGCGTCAAAGCCGAGTAAACTGTTTGTGAAATAGGAAGTCATAAAGTATTGTTTTCTTGTATTCAATACTAGTGGACTCGACAGAATATCTCTCTAGTGTGGGCACAGGCCACCTTATATTCTTTGGGTGTCATTTTTTTCTTTCATAAGAACCTTCTGGTGTCATTAGTGAGCACAACAAAAGAAGAATTAGCGAAATCGGTCCACCTGTTCATTTCTTTTGCCATAGGAAGTCGTCTTTGCACCTCGAGTATTGGAAGAAATACAACTTTTAAACCTCTCTGGACTTCCACGTGTAATTCAAGATTAAAAGACTAAAATTAGCCAAATCGGTCCAGCCGTTCTCGAGTTTTAGCGAAAGTAGAATAGAAAAAACAAAATCTTTTATACCTCTAGAATAGAAAACAAGTGCATTAATTTCGACCAAATTTGATTACCATAAAAACGGTTCTAGTACGTTTATCTTAAAAGATAGACATATACTGCCGCGGACATTTTTTTAGATCCTTTCAAGAGAAATAATTCTTTCATACATATATTTTTGCTATCTTGAACCGTTTTCGCAGCGCACGCAACAGAAGCCCTCAAGGATGAAAAAATTTCCTCGTTTTTGTCACATTTGCCATTATTTCTTCGCTCCTAGTAGTTGCAGCGTGATGTTATATTAAAGCCTTCCTAGGGAAATGGTCTATTTAACACAAACATATTTTTTCAATTCGAACCAGTAGTTCCTAGATTAGAGCGTTCAAACAAACAAACTCTTCAGCTTTATAATATTGGTATAGATTACTACTTTCAGAATTACATATAAGTTTTTATAGGACCCGGAATTTATGCTCACCAGTTTATTTTTCATGTAATAACTTTATCTCGAGAATCAATGCTGAGGAAATATTTCAAATTCCAATACATGGATACGGTATACCTACAGCTTAAATATCAACTCTCATGCACTAGCGATAGAGTTCAAAATTCTTTAGCATACTGACTCAAATAGGAGTATAAAGACTGGAAGTGAGCGGCTAAAGGCAATTTCGAAGATCCTAACTCAAATGCGGAAGCTTACCAGTTTTATTTCTTATAAAAAGCACTAAATAAAGCTCAGAACTCGTACATCGGAAGTGGATTATAAAAAGTTCAGCTACTGCACCACAAACACCTATGTGATTGAATCAATTGAAAACTGAAGAATCAATCAAACTTTGTGCCGTTAAACTTTTACCGTGGCAGTCATAAAGTTGGCTTTCAATAGGGAGGATTGGAGTAACAGAGGGAGGCCTTTGCCCAGCAATGGGACACCGAAAAAGGCTAAATAAAAAAAAACATAAAGTTAGAACAGCTTTAGTGCACTGTTAGTAAAGATTTTATAACCAGGGGGTCGAGTCTGCTACGCTCTTTTACTTGCATCGCTCTGTCGCTCTGGCATCGCACAAACGACGCTCTATTACCACGGAAGATAGTAATAATAATCTTCATACAGGTGGCTCATTCAAATCGGTCAGTATGGGAAAGTATGAAACTATAAGACATAATAAGTCATGTTCTTAAGAACCATGTCATCCATTTTAATAACAAGAAAAACTGCATACTTCCATTAAAAACAAAGTTCTAATATTGTATTAAAAAAAACAGTGGCCACTTCCAACACCTACTAAAATAAATGAAAGTATGTGAAAACAATGCATTGTATTAATTTTAGACATTATGTTTCATAGAAACATTTACTTTTTATGACCTATGGAATCGATCTCTAATAGAAATGGTGTCAGTTTTTTTTTTCTCTCAAAACAACCGGGTTCGATTCCCGTGCGGAGTACAGGTTATTTTTCAAATGTATGAATGCAGTTTTTCTTCTTATAAAAATCGGTGACATGGTTCCTAAAAACAAATCGTCGTATGTGTTATAGTTTCAGACTCTCCCATACTCACCTATTTGAATGCGCCACCCTGTATATAAAAGAAAATCGTGTTAGTTACACTATTTATAACTCAAAAACGGTTGAACTGATTTGGCTGAAAATTTGGGTGTACGTAGCTTAGAACCAGGAGAAGGACATACGATACTTTTTATCCCATTCCTGTGGGACGCGTCGCTTTATAGAGAGTGTTATAGTTTGTATGAAATACTGAAAATACGCGAATGAAATCGCGGGGCGTCCACTAGTAATAAATATTTTACAACAATACACACATTGCCTTCATCGCATGTTAAGTAGCTAAAGCACTTGTGTTGTGGAATTCAGACAACGATATATACTTACTTAAATACATTTTTTTTTCTTATAAATACTTACAGGCATGGGGAATTAGGAGACCAATCCCATTAGATTTGATTTAAATAAATTAGATTTTTTTTGGAGCTAAAAATGTTCTTGAACTCTAGGCACTTTTCATGTATGTATTACAGTTGACTAGTTCCTACAAAGACTAATCTAATACATCAACTATAGACTGAGGCGCGGAGGGGGCTCTGGCAGAGGCAAGGTTGACAAATGGGACGCTGCGAGCATCCGTGCAAAACAATCGGTGTTTTTCTTACAGTGCGTAGAGAAAAATTAGGGTTGTCGCCTCGAACTATTGAGGCGAACTTTTGATTCGCCGAGCGATGCACGATGCGGTTGTTTATAATTTCTAATTCACTGTGAAAATTGAACAAAACTACCAATATTAGCGAGCGTCTGTGGTCCAGTTGGTCGGACACTCAACTTGTAACCGGGAGGTCGCGGGTTCGAGTCCGGCTACTGGACGTGTACCAATGGGACTCTTTTTCAGAGCCTATGTACGCAACGCAACGCTCGTACGGTGAAGGACAACACCGTGATGAAACCCTCACACCACGAGGTGTGTGAACCCTATAACGGTGATGGGCTCGCCCCCTGCTCACGTTGGGTTAAATACCATTTTAGAAAGCTGATAAAACGACGATGTTTTTTTAGTAATTTGTACGATTTATGTCATATATTTTTTTTAAATTAGAGCATATGTTTTCTCATTATAAGCACAAAGTTTTAAAAAATATTTTTTTTTTCCGTCGATTTTATTAAGTTTGGTTGTTTCATTTTGGGTTTTTATAGTTGGAATAGTTAAACATGAGTTTCCAATTAATAAATAAATAAAGAATCACAGTAAATAACTCATGGTTTTTATTTTACAAACTTTTTCATGGAAGATTCTGGGAATTTCTAGGAAATATTTAAAAAAGTCAATATCTCAAGAACCATTAAATTCCGAACATACATATAGAGGTTTATTTTATTGCATTTTACCTCCTCTATCACCCCATACCAGGAATACGTCGAGTTACAAGTAACCCTGTATATATACCTATACTAGTGGACTCGACAGACGTTGTCCTGTCTTAACTATTAATATGAATATAAAATTAGTATCACCTCCAGGGTGGCCTGTGCCCAGCAGTGGATGTCACGAAATATAAACTATCCTATCTCTCAAATTGGATGACATTACATATAATTGTGAATATCGGTAGCCCTGGTAAAGAGTTCATTGGGAACAAACATCATGACACTGGTTTTTTATATATTAAGATATATTCTGAAAGGTGAGCGTCAGCATGAATGTACCAAGTGATAGATCGCTGTTAAAAGTACCATCTGCATTTACTACCTATTTACTACTACCTGTTACTACCTACGTTGACATATTTGGTACCTAAGTTTAAAAAAAAGATATTTAATTATTCAAATGGTTCTGACGCCAGGATGCTAAAAATACGCGTTAAGAGGATGAACTGAATTCAAAGGCCATCCATATTCATACATGAATGACGAAAAAGAAAAACACGCAGGCACCTACCCATCCTTCCCAAAACACATTAGTCGTCCCTCCGTCGAAGAGGATTAATTATTCAATTTAGACATTTTCTCAAAACGACATTGCTAAAAAAAGAACCCGTCCATCTCCGGTAGCAAAGAATTAAATACATACATATATTATTAGGTACCTCCCATTCGCAGTATTAAAACCTCACAAAAAAGCTCTGAAAAAAACCATCATAACTTGCTCTCAACAATCTTTCTAATGCACGAAAATTGTTACTTAAACCATGTCTATGAGTCATCTATGGAGAAAATACGTAACGTATTGTTAAAACTAAGATTTAGACACCAGTTGTGGTTAGATAAAGTACTAAAATAGTGGTCAAATTACATTGGAAATGTGTAATCGTAAAATGAATAGGACTCCCAGTGCTGCATATTGCGGTATCGCTGCGAAATCTTCGGGCCCGAGCGTAATCTTGTATCTTCTCTGAGGAGTTATACCCAACTCTTACGAACCATAGTAGGAGGTACAGGCACCCATAAAATGACACAAATATGCCAAATTTAGCCAAACACTCGTGTAAGTACGTGTTTTGAACTAAATGTACATATATTTAAAGAAAATTGGATGTTGTTATTTATAATAACCATATATATAGTGATAAGTACCTACCTAGTTAATAAGTACTTAGGTACACAAATAAATATAAGTTACGTAAATAGTTACAATATTTGTTTTTTGTAACGTGCTTTGTAAAAGTATTTTTATATTCACTGCGACCGTGTTCTAAAAGACGTTTTTTTAGAACCTGTTTATGACTGTTCAATTACGTTCTCACATTGATGGAAAACATCGCGAGGAAAACAACCTCGTATAACCTAGACACTAGCGATGGACGACGGACAAAGGAATTTGCATAGGAACTAGCAAAGTATTCATATAGTCAATAATACTTAAGTTAAAACTGAATCATGTAATGTATTTATACATACGTATAATAATCAAACCCCCTTGATTGAAATGCTTCGAGAACAACTTATTCATAATGTATCCATGTCAAAATAATGAAAATGCACACAACAATAAAAAGTCACGTCAAACAGAAGATGTTTCGAAAGTCACCGCCATCGCTGGGCAGAGTGCATAGCACACTCGCCGCATTCCCCCGGTGTGTTGCCAAACTTGTATGCTGACCAAGGTCCAGCTCTCGGGTCTCCCACCACACGTGCGCATAACTCCTTGTACAAGCCTAATAATAATAATAATAATACTCTCAAACAACGCATAAACATTATATAAGTCAACAAAAAGTAATTAGTTTTAACGATAAGCAAATCTTATTACATTTAGTAACTATATCATCGGGCCCGGCAACGGGCCCGTTGGTGTAGTGGTCAGCATGTCTGCCTCTGCTCCGTAGGGTCGTGGGTTCGATTCCCACCGCTGACAGGTGCTTAGGTGATGAGCTTTTAAGGACTTGTTGGATGTGTCTGGGTGTTTTATTTATATAATTATATATTTAAATGAAAAACAAATATAGGTATAAGTAAATATATGTCGTTGTCTGATTTCCATAACACAACATGCTTTAGCTACTTAACATGGGATGAAGGCAATGTGTGTGTTGTTGTAAAATATTTATTTATTATTTATTATCATCACAATATAATATCATCCATTTTGATGATTTTGTGCTCGCAACCCCACAAAGACTTAACGAGGATTAAATCGACGAAACCGGACCACCGTCTCCCGCACTAAACTCCAACGGGTAGGAGGCACCGCCACTTAGATATGTTCAATTATTCACACGTCTCTAAACTCAGTGGATTCACTGACATACAGTTAAGCAGCGCTTTTGTGGGAGAGTGGATACTGACGCGTCCGTAGTAACAGCTTTTACAGACCAACGCGAATGAGAATAGATACCTCCATAAAAGAACTTTCGAAATGGTTCACGCGATGCTAGCCTATATTTGTAAGTTTCGTTGCGGTGAAATATTTTCCAGTATTACCCGTCCTGGGATGTCTGGGACGGAAAAAGAAGACTCGCTCCGTGTCTTTTGGTTGAATATAAGTTGTATGAGGGATTTGAAATCTATGCCGTGGTTCGTAAGTTAACAAGCGTTTGCCCCGGTGGTGTTAGTATCGATGTTTAACTTACTAGTTGTAAGATCGCACTTACTTATTGGTACTTATCTATGTACTTATATTTAACCTACCTATGTATTTGGAATTTCTCTTAGGTACAAAATGAAAATTGCTCCACAAACAAAAACAATTTGGTACCCTTACTATATTATTTTTGGTTCATATCCATTTGATATTTTACGTGCCGTATAATGGAACCTTAAAAACAAAGCACCTTTACAATGAAAAATCACAATCGATTGTATTAGGGTGACCATGAGGTCATCGAAAGTGGTACGGTTTTATATATACTTTCTTTTCAGGTAAATCTGAACCATAAAGGGGCCCACGTCTATCGGCGGATAGGTTAAACGAATAGCCGTGATTGGACAACATTATGTCAGCGATAAGAGAAAACGGCCACCGATTGGCTATTACAGGGCGAAATCACTTCATCGCCTATTGATATATGGGGGTGTGATGCGGAAAGGTACGAGAGAATCAATTTTGTGTGGCCATTTCTGTGAACATTCTTGAAAATGACAATAAATTTCGTTTATGGCGTTCCGGCTGAAGTAGGCAGTTACCGTTTTATTATTTCTAATCTTTTATAAGACATAAGCAGAACTAAGCAGTAAGTGCTGTGGCCATTAATCGATGATGGTTGCTAGCTACTAGAAGTGCTAGAGACTCGGAGTTAAAACAAGAGACTTGCAATCCAAAACTAACGTATAGAATAAAGCGAGATAAAAATATGAAAAACATCCGACAGAGAATCAAAGTCATCGACATAGCTCATCATTTTAGCAAGCTGAAGTGGCAGTGGGCCAGCCATATTAGCCGTAGAACCGATGACCGTTGGGGAAAACGAGTTCTCGAGTGGAGACCGCATCTCGACAATCGGAGTGTAGGACGCCCTCAGGCAAGGTGGACTGATGATATACGCAAGATGGCTGGCAGAAGCTGGATGCGAGAAGCCGAAAACAGATCACAGTGGCGTGCAATTGGAGAGGCCTACGTTCAGGAGTGGAAAAGTATGAGCTGATGATGATGATGGATTATGACAGGAGCGAAAGAGTGAGATATAATATGTACTGTCCCTTACTGCGAAGCAGGTTATTAAAAGTCACAGTTTAGATCCAGAAGTAATTTAAATTGCATACACTTCGACAGACTGGTGGTACTATGCAGTTTGCACTCTAGTTGTGTTTGGTTTGAGACTAGGATTTTTTTTTTGGGATGAATTGCTTTTCCATACTTTACAATCCCAGATTTCCCCATCCTATAAGACTCATTTTCATTTGAATATTTGAAATATATACAAAGAAGATTTATCTAATTTCGCTTAATCGTTCGGAAGTTACGACTGTCTTGTCAATTTAAGTGGTTCTTGTCGTTCAACAATCACGAGAGCGCCAAAACATTGCCGGTAAAGATACACAACTGCAAGCATGAATTTACTCTCCATTTAACTGCCAAAAGCACCCGCTAGATGGCGCTACTCACCGAATAATTTAATTTTAAAACTGTTTGCCTCCATAAAGAGTATTTCGAAACAGTTCGTTATGGAGTCATCCGCTGTGAACCGTATGGTTTGTTTATTAATGTCAAAAGAATGGCTAAACTGGATAAAACGCAATGAAATATAACTCAGTCGTAGTAAAAAAATGTGCTGTATTCATACAAGTTCTTTTTAAACAATCCGGCTGAAACATTAATCTGCCTTACTTTAAAATTGAAATTCCTTTAATAGTAATAAATATGCCGGGACGTTTTTACACACGGTCACCTGACCCCAAACTAGGATACCCTGTACTATGGGTGTCAGAGACTGATATACTTACATAAATTCTTTTTAAATACATACATAGATAAATAAAACACCCAGACGCACACAACAAATGCTCATCACTACAGCATTATGTCCGTGGCGGGAATAGAATACATATTGTGTCATATGCCAATATTTATTTTTATTTATTATTTGTTTTCCAGTATTTAATTTTGCTTTGATTTCTCTGAGATACTATTACCATCTCCCCTGCTTTCCATATCATTGGACCATCCTTATAGCAAACTAATGCCCCGCGATTTCTTTCGCGTAGTTTCTGTATTTCATACAAGCTATAACACAAATTCAATGCGCGCTGGTAGACAGCTTTTATTCGGTATACGCCATAAGAGTGGAGCGACATGTTACTGGCTGACTGTACGCGTATTAAGATATAAATACGCATCGTTGTATTCTTTAATATTATGAATTACTAGATATACCGTGCCGAGTTACTCACGTTTTTTCGTTGAAATTTCGGGATATAGCCTATGTTATTAAAAGTTTAAAACGGGTATTATAGCGCGAAGATTAACCAAAGATAAGCATTCAGCTTATCTTCGTTGTTTGCCCGACGTTTCGACACAGTTACATGTGTCGTGGTCGCGAGCAGACGTCGGGCACTTTTAATATCATGTCAGTGCGCGTTTCCAAAAAAAAAAAGCCTATATTACTCGAGGTTAATGTAGCATTCTAATGGTGATAGGATTGTCGAAATCCGTCCTGTAGTTTTTGAGTTTATTCGTTACAATAATTTATACAAATATACAATTATTTCCTCTAACTAAACTATTTTCAAATAACGAGTATATTTTTTATACAAAATACCTAATCCAAATTTACACACTTTAGCATTGCACTAAATCAAACAAAAAACGAAATATGTAATAAAATAATAATGTCCAAAAAACATATTTAATTCTTAACCTACTCGTAGTATAATATACTTATAATTGTCCTCTAATTCTCTAAACTATTAAACTTCAACTGAACAATTTGTTTTTTCAATATTAAAACATCAAACTAATTATTACGTAATAATATCACATTTTATTAAAGTGCAAAACTTCTCTTCTTTAAAACTGCCGGTAATAGTTTTACAAAATCGCGAGGGCCTGTCAAGAGCACGCCCGACCCACTTCTGAAGTGAACTCAGTTGCCAGCACAACAGGGGTTTGGGGTTCCGCAGACGAAAGAAACTGTATACCGGTCAGGGATGCATCGGCCCATCAAACCCGTAAGCCTAGCACGCGGGTCAAAAATACACGATATGAAACAAATACGCAGCGTGATTGGCTGTTCTCTCACGCTTTGTGCGACTCAGCTTGATTCAACAAATCGCAGCGCATCATATATTTTGTCACTTATTTATTTGGAGCGCTGTGCTAGGGGGGCTAAAGTCGTACGTAGATGTTAAGAATTAATATTTATGACTTACCTATAAGAAGCATAAATATTTCACCAAACTTGCACTTTTGATTATTCGTCTTTTCCACCATTTCACATTTTAATTCAGGTCCATTCAACTACGGAACCATTCGAGAACATGCTCAAGCAAGGCTTGACATTGTTTTTTTTTTTGTTTAATATTTTCTTTACCGCTTTCATGGCATCACCTGGATTTTCCAGGTTTATTGGGAAACTTCGCTGCTGACGTCTACGGTGTGAGAAAGCAATACGTACTGAGATATTTCAAAACTTTCGTGAGAAATATTGTTCTTTTTTGTATTGGGTGCCTAATATTCAGCCAATGTGCCAGTACGCTATTGTGAAAGAGCTTGTCTAAGGAATATTATCAGAATACCTACAGAGATTAACGATAATAGAAAATCACAAATTACAAGTGACAATTTTTTCACAAGATTACAATATCCCGGAATGAAATAAATGATCCTGATCTACATTACATTATATGAGGAAGTAGAATATTTTCTCATAGCAAGGCACAGATTATCGACTCAATATGGTCTACAGAAACAATGGACTTTGGCTTAAATATTTCCGATTCACCCGTGTAGTAGTTTATAGCAATGAATGCAACAAAAAAAAAACAAGCAATGAATGAAATAAAAAAAACAAAAAAAAAATGTTGTTTGTATAAAACAAGCTCCAGTCACGTGCGAACATTCAACAAGAGCTTTTTGCTCCTTCTAAGCTCGAAAGCTAATGACTCTGGAGATACGATGTCTATGGAAAAAACCGTCTCCATTATCCGTTGCTGCCAGGGCGACATCCATGCCAACGGAATCACAAAAAAGTGATGCCGCGAACCGAAAGGATTCAATGAAAAAATAAAACACACAGTCACTTTATCACGGTGCGCAGAAAACTGCATAATTCCATCATAAAATTGGATTTACGATTCCATAGAACCGTCAATATTAATTACGGGGAACTGTAAAAACATCTGGCTAGATAATGTAATCTCTTCACAATTTATTCAGGCCGGTATGTGCAGAGCGAGCTTTTTATACTGTATCGTTTTTGTTGCAGTCAGTGCGTGGGTTTTGGTAGTTAGTCATTGTTCCTAGAATATGGAATTTATTTTATGGAATTTTGTATAGACCTATGATATTTGCATTAACAAGAGCCTTGAATACATTAAATTCAGAAGAGAAAAATACCCAAATAATATACTGAAAACTCGCTGGAAGCACAGATAAATTGGATAAATTGGTTTCGACAATAGCTCACATTTCACCATGGTGTATTTAACGTGATTGGTACTGGAGTAAACAAATAAATATTTTACATAAATATTTTACAACAATACCCACACTGCCTTCATCCCATGTTACGTAGCTAAAGCACTTGTGCTAAGGAATTTAGACTAGGAATAAATATATTTACTTAAATACATTTTTTTCTTTTAAATACATTCTTATATAAATAAAATACCTAGACACATCCAACGAGTACTTATACTTAAAAGTTCATCTCCTAAGTACTTGTCAGAGGTGGGAATCGAACCCACGACACTTACGGAGTAGAGGCAGACATGCTGACCACTACACCAACGCGCCCGTCTCTTCGAAGTCAATCGAATTTTTCTTAACTTGACGTTTAATCGAATAATTTTCAAAAACAGAAATCAACCCCGAATGCCAGAAACACGAAGCCCTTTGAACCTAAGACTTCGATAAATAGCATAGATTGTTATAGTGTTTTACAAGGCCAAAACCATGTTTTGCTGGACGACGTTTAATTATATTTCCTAGTAGGCCTACCACTTACAAGATTAGATGATAGTATTATGTACAAAGAACCTTCCAGATAAATCTCCAATTTACACATTTCACCTTACGACTGCAACACACAAAATGGCATTCCGTCCTACCCGGTTTATCTAAGCATTATGCAACGGCTGTTACTAAAATGTACCTTATGGCACATAAAATAGGGACCTGTGAGCTTATAAGTATCAGGGGTAGGGTAGGGTTGACAGTACAGGCGTAAGGTTCCATACATCTGCATTAACGAAATGACCGTCTCAGCTTTCTTATTGCGTCATAGTACAGTCGAGGGCTTGGTATTTGTTGAGCGGGTGGTTCTTTTACGATGCCATAGAAAAGGACTACGGATTTTTTTCATTGTAGGTACACCTTTTAGCAAATTTTGGTATTCTTCAAATACATGGTTACTGGTTACTGGGACGTCAGGCCCGTTCCCAGAGAGGAAGGCGGAGATCACGGACCTCCACCAGCTCATATCTATACGTTAATAAGATTGTTACTTGCATTGAAACCATTTGAACAAATCTTTCACCATTGGGAAGCTATGTACACAAACTCCGTTAACACAGGCCTATACTGAATTTAAAAAAAAATTATAAATTTTATTCTCACAACTACCTTCAACAGGTTCCAACCTGCAACGGAAAAGTGTCACATGAAAAAGGAACTGACAAAGGATTTTTTGTTTGCTGGCTCTTATGTTCAGCTTTAAAGCCGACAATTCTGTAACGAACAATTCTTTTCGTGTTCAAGTTATAGTATAGTCATAGTTTATCGATAGTCGTCAATAGTCAAAGTCGTGTCAAAAACACATTAAAACGTGAGGGTGGACCATCACATTTCAATGCTGCGTGGAACATTATACGGGAATAACAAATTGATCAAATAGGAGTCCTCTCCTTTACACTCTCACTACATTATTTTTCATCGCCAGCACATTATTACACTAAATCTACCACATTAACACAATAATTTTGAAAATGAGAAATAAAGAACGCCATTTGGATCTCATCGCCATTTGCATTTGCAAAAGGAATTACAGGTAGTAAACAAAAGTTTTGCTGTCAGTATCTTACCTAATTGATTGATTGGTAACCGCGTAATTATCTTGGCAATTAAAGGTAACTCTTAATTAATAGAATTGGTTTCCTTTTGAAAACATTACTTTAAAACGAAACGTATTTTTATTTCGAACTTACCAGTAAAAAGACGACAACCTGCAAAATGTCATATGACATATTTGTCTGCTATTTATTTTGCTTTGTTGTATGTTTTACCCAATTGTCAGGTAAATATGTTTCAATTCAAAGCACTGTATTTTATTGTCTACCTAATACGTACATTAATAAACAAAAAATGAGCTTGCAAAAACGAAAAAGCTTTCTCATACTCCACTGTACTTTATTTTCACTTTGTCGCGTTGGCGAAATGACATTAGGGCAAAATGTGAATCTCGATTTTTCGGAAAGAATATACTTATGTGATGAGACATAACGTATGTATGATAATGGTAATTGAGTTTCGCTGAGCTTAGTCCACTATTGTAGTATGTTTATGAAAATTTGTTCACTAACAGCCACTTTTCGCCGGTAACCATTTAATTTCATATTCATGCATGTTTTGGTGTTATTTTCGTATTTTAGTTTGTATTAGTTTGCAACTTAAATACATGTCATCATCATTATCAGCCATATGACGTCCACTGCTGGGCGAGGGCCTCCCCCAATGATTTCCATGATCATTTTGATGCCAATAATCGCCACGATTGGCAGGCTGGTTGGCGATCGCAGTGGTGTTGTGGTGTAACTCACAGAGAGCGCTGCTGCCTGTTCTCTGGAGAGTTCCCTCGATCGCCTCTTACGACCCCCACGACGGGAATAGTTGAGGTGGGGTAGTGACACTTGCATTTTATTCGCCTATTAATATGTGCGTAGAGGTATTAAATATACAGAATTCAAACGCCAAAATATATTTGCCGTAGAACCGATGACCGTTGGGGAAAACGAGTTCTCGAGTGGATGCGAGAAGCCGAAAACAGATCACAGTGGCGTGCAATTGGAGAGGCCTATGTTCAGCAGTGGACAGGTATGGGCTGATGATAATGATGATGTAGCGCCAAAATATCACCTTCGTACTAATTGTTCTAATTCAGAGATACGTGGATATAAAAATAATAACGCTTCTCGCCTTTTAATCCCTAAGCGGGATGGGCAAAGGCACTTGCTAAAGCAAATACCCACGGTGGATATAACCATTTTTTTTTAAATTA
>SJJU01005470.1:0-17644 GCA_012932125.1 Conopomorpha cramerella | reverse complement strand
AAAAATAATCTTGTTAAGTACAATTTTTTGAGAACCGTTGCGATTTGGTACTTACTATCTGCGTTGCGACGACCGACCTTGCATAAATGTCAACGGTGAATGAGCTCATTTGTGTGAGGTGACTGAGCTCAAAAAACTAATATTAAAAACCTAACAAACGCCGTATTAACACGTGTGCGACAAAACATACTGTGTATAATTTTAGCAAACAACCTTGAAAGTATCATAATGCGTTGGACATTACAATGTTAATCCGTTTTATTTTTTGTGGAAAACTTATGTCATAAGGAAGAATCTCACTTCTAGACCTTGTGTTTTTTTAATACCTACGTGACATGCCGACATATTACTTACACATATGTATAAACATACACACGTCCATAATTGCGTCTAGTAGTGAAGATAACCTTTGGCAAAGTATCTCTTACTTAATCATTATTGTCTACAATGGTACATGTATCTCTTTTTTAGAACTTTTGTAGATAAGACATACGTGTATTTCACCTAGGCTGTAGGAAAAAGGGTAAGTCATATACGTGTTGTGATGCGTAGGCATCCCTATTGTATAACCTCTATCTCTCACTGTTTGGTATAGTAAGACGTGAGACTGGGGCCCCACCCCCTAAGATCTATAAACTTAAACGTATATTACATCACGTAAAGATACCAAAGATTATAAGCTGTTGTAAATTTGAAGTATGTACCACAAGTACTTTAGTTTAGTTTTAATATCCAAAACTAACTTCTATCTTCTCTCCTGAACGTGTTCCATTTTGTAGATCCGACTTTCTTAATAGGGATCATCGATATCTTTCCTCACTCTGTAATTAGTAATTTTCACCTTCGCTATCCTTTTACGATTCTTTCAATCTAAATTCATGGTGAACTGTGGGCATTTGCTTAGCAAGTGCCTACAGCATCTCCCTACCTCACTCTAGTTTACCTATAAAAGGCGGGTATTTTTTTTTAATAAATGAAACTGGACATAGGCTTCTCCAATTGCACGCCACTGTGATCTGTTTTCAGCTTCTAGCATGCAGCTTCTGTCAGCCATCTTGCGTATATCATCAGTCCACCTTGTCTGAGGGCGTCCTACACTCCGTTTGCCTAGACGCGGTCTCCACTCGAGAACTCGTTTGTCTAGCAGTGGACAAGTATGGGCTGATGATGATGATGATGATGAAATGAAACTGAAACATTTATTTGTAGTACACAGGTGTGAGGATTTAGTGTAGTAGTGGAGGCATTTAGTGTATTGGGACGCTGTGACTTGCCTTTTCAGCCATACAAATATTTGCGATAATTAACAATAATTATCTCTATACTGTTTACATGTATCATAGATTAAGAGAAACTTAATACACACATCAAAAGTGTCTAGGAATCAAGAACATTTTTAGCTCTAAAACAATCTATCATTTATTTAAATCAAATCTAATCTTCTAGATTGGTCTCCTACCTAATTCCTCATGCCTGTATCAATGACTATCACCACATTTTGAATAAATTATGAATGAATTCAGTTTTTGTAAAATATATTCTGGGTTGCAATCTTCTAAAATGTCCCCGAAGATCTCTAGACACTTTTGATGTGTGTAGTAAAAAATTTATAATGAACCAATGCACACATAACACACTACACCGACCCCCACTTTCACCCGATTCAGTTTTTGTAAAATATATTCTTGGTTGCAACCTTCTAAAATATCCCCGAAGATCCCTAGACACTTTTGATGTGTGTAGTAACAAAATGTATAATGAAGCAATGCACACATAACACACTACACCGACCCCCACTTTCCCCCCGATTCAGTTTTTGAAAAATATATTCTTGGTTGCAATCTTCTAAAATGTCCCCGAAGATCACTAGACACTTTTGATGTGTGTAGTAATAAAATTTATAAAGAACCAATGCACACAGAAAACACTACACCGACCCCCACTTTCCCCCCGATTCAGTTTTTGTAAAATATATTCTTGGTTGCAATCTTCTAAAATGTCCCCGAAGATCCCTAGACACTTTTGATGTGTGTAGTAACAAAATTTATAATGAACCAATGCACACAGAACATACTACACCGACCCCCACTTTCGCACAAGTGCACTTGAGCTAGTGATGTTCTGTTGCACAACTTGCACGCCAACGAGCGAACCACGCCGAGTCGTTGACTCCGTGAGACGAGTGGGGCAACTGCGCAGGCGCCGGCCGTCCTCGCCGGGCACGCGATCCGCTCGTTTTCATACCTCTGGACATAGCCTAACGTAATCTGGAACTAACGCAATACCTTAAAATGACAGATTAATACAATAAGTATAGTTAGTAGCTATCAATGTACGTGCATAGGTAGTGCTTTTAAAAATTATGTTTTATAATTTCCAAAGTTGATTGCCAGAGTGACTGAAATTGATCTCTAATGATAGTTGAATAAGTAAATTATGTTTACAGGCGGTTGCAATAAATACTTTCATTACGATTAAAATTTTATTTGAGTTCTCGCTTAAATTACCCCCATTGCCCTACTCTACCCTATCTTAGTAGAGTGCTTATAACCTAGTTTTCGGGTTACTTATCAAATTCAATACAATATCGATTTCAAAAGAAGAAGGAGGTGCTCATTCGCCTGTGTGTAACCTCAGAACTTTGGACTAGGTGAACCGATTTTGATTATTGTTTTTTTTTTGTTTGAAAGCTAGTGCTTCCTTCTGATCTCATTTACATTTTATGACAATAACTTCCATGTGAAAGCTATACATATAAGGTTAAATTTTTCACTAGTTGAAGTCTGTCCTTTTTTTGATACCCCGCCGCTGGTCGGCACTATTACGTTAAGCTATAGGGATCTTAACGTGCTTTACCACTATCACGTTATTGCCGATGAACCCAGAACATCCTGAGCCAGCAGCTTTGGTACTTCATCTTGCACACAACCTTTGTTTTCCAGCTCGGATATCACCAACTAGGCATGAAGAAATGGATCATTTATTCCGGGCCCTGAAGCCTTCAGCGCTACTAATGTGGTGTCTCAGGCTGTTCCGAGGGCCCTGGGACTATAATCATTGGTCACCTTGGAGTTCTAGTGAGTGCGAATTCCACATACACCCGCCATTGTCACCATAGCAGGACATCCATAAAGGACCACGATAAAAAAGGGCCTATGTAACCCACGCTCATACGCTAAAGGAGAACGTCGTGATGAAACTCGAATTCCATAAGGTGCCTTAAGACCCTACAGCGGCAACACTGCAATAGGCCCACGTACTACCACGTTGGGTAATATAAACTTAGTGAACTGTGAGAGAGCATTGTTCAACAAGTAGCTCTGCCTACACCGCTTTGGCACAAGCAAGATTGTTTAATTGTTCCTTCTTTATTAACAGTAACAGGCCCCCTACCATGAGGTCTTAAAGTAATATTGTTTACGATGTGTGACAGTGACAATGTTATACCACTCGTCTAGCGCTATTCCTATCACACAGCGAGAATAATCCTTATCCTTACTTAATATTATAAATCGGAAAGTGAGTTTGTTTGTTTGTTCCGCTTTCACGCCGTAACTACTGAACCGATTGTTTTGAAATTTTGCACACGTAAAGTTTGAATTCCGGATTAAATAATAGGGTACTTTTTAAGGGGGAAAAAATTGATATTCCCGAGGGAAACTTAGATTTTTCCGCAGGAATGATAAGTTTTCTTATAGTTGTCCTTTATACACTTCACGCCTTTAATCCCAAAGAGGGGTAGGCAGAGGCACCTGCTAAAGCAAGTACCCACGGTTCACCAAGCGTATTTAACCCAACGTGACAGGGGGTGAGCCATCGCCGTTATAGGGTTCACACACCTTGTGGTGTGCGGGTTTCATCACGATGTTGTCCTTCACCGTACGAGCGTTGCGTTGCGTACATAGGCTCTGAAAAAAGAGTCCTATTGGTACACGTCCAGTAGCCGGACTCGAACCCGGGACCTCCCGGTTACAAGTCAAGGATCCGACCAACTGGACCACAGAAGCACAAAAAAAATTTTGAAAAAAATTGCAAAATTTTGAGAAAATTAGTTAATTATGCCAAAACGTATAAAAAGAGTAGTATTATCCCTGGAGAGACAAATTTCTAAACTTGAAAGAGTAAAAAATATATTCACTCAGTATTATGACATTAAATGAGCAATAAATCTTAAAATTACCCTCCTGTAAAATTACAAACCACTTACCAATAATCGCGTTGTCACTTACACAACGGTTATTACAGGTCTACTTGAACTGGTTATTCCGTATTTGACATACAACTGACAAGTTAAGTTGAGCTTTGTATATCGTCGAAATAGCAATTCCGCCATTATTGGTAAGGCCCAAAAAGTGCAGTTATGCCCTTGTCTTACCGAAGGTGCGAAATATCGTCTCTACATGTTCTTATTAGTGAAACTAGTCTTGGCTATTCGATTCTCATTTTCTGGCAACGAAATGGTACGGTGTACTTTCTTAAATCCTATAGTGGCCTTGTTGGAGCCCTCTCCGGATAGTGTGACTAATCCACCGCCATTTTTGTTGTGCAATCTCCTCCCCAATAGGGATTTGACCGCACTGTGTTATGGTATGATTAGTCTGAATACTGATGCCCAAGAAAGTTGTTGGTCTAGCCGTTTCCTACGTGTATCATTAATTCTACCGTCATACGAAAAAAGGGCGTAATTTTACATTTGGGAATATGTGATTTTTTAGTTCTGATTAATCTAGTTATTCAGCATTTAAAGCACCCACTTTCCCACCACTGTTCCTGTTAGAGCCAGGATCTACTGCGGCATCCAGAATAGGCGAGAGCTCAATCAATGAGTCGTCATTGACACCCCGGCTTTATCCCGGGGGGATTATAAAGCACATGAGAACAAATTTAAAAAAAGTTACTGTTAATAAGGCATCGTTTTAAGTCTGAACTGACTCATAATGGGAACGCGCCGTTAGTAATATGTAGGGTAGAATAGGGTTAGGCGTAGCAAGTGAAACCTTAATATTGTTCGCTTCATAGCAAAAACACTGTTGAGTATCGCATTGTTTGATTAGAAATCATAAACCTTATTCCCTTGTAATACGGCTATGATATAAACTCTAATAGAAAGGTTCATGACATCTTCGCAATCTTTTGCGGGTTTCGGGGACAATAATAAAGTCGAAGATCAAACGAGCTTCTCCGAGCATTTTCGGGTTTTCTTTGACATAATTAGCGGTTTGTTTATCTGCGGCTTCACTTTGCTGTGGTATAATTATAGTAGATATTTCGTTACTATGTACAATGTTGTCTAAATGCAAATTCGCATATATCCATACTACCAAATTCATTTCGGTTTTCAACTCTATCACCAGAGAATAAGGTAAATTTCTTACTAGCAGTTAATTTTGCTGCTTTTGATACCAAATTCTACTACATACCAGATTCTGTGATATTACTTCTTCAGCTAATGTTGTATATACTGTGTAGCAGTGAGTGTTATTCCAGTTATCTCTAGTGATATACTGGTTGTGTGTGATTTGAACTATCTGTGACTTTTTGAACAAAAACGTTTAGAGGACTTATTTTGGGATCTTGTGAATCAAACCATGAAATATACCAAAACGTGCTAGAGCTCTACATATTCAAATGTTCTAACCCAAATCATTCCAATTTCAGGAGTCACAATGGCCGAACACAAGGAGGTGGCTACCGGACGTAGCCGGAACAAGAACTTCGGACCCTTCCTTGCGGCAGCAGCCCTCAAGTTCGGTCTTCTCGGAGCCCTGACCTTCAAGGGACTGGCGCTTTTGGTGGGCAAGGCCCTCCTCATCGCGAAGGTTGCCCTGCTCCTGTCCACCATCATCGGCCTGAAGAAGCTCTTCTCTCATCAGGTGACCGGTTGAGTTTAAGTACAGGTTGAGGTGATCTGGAATCCTAGTCTGGTACACCCTTGTAGTTGCAACGCTCTGAGATCGTAGCATCAAACGATGTGCATGGTTGATTTCGTTACTTTCACTTGACTCTGGATTTACGTAAAACATCCATGTACGTGGTTTATCGCTATGAGGGCATAGTGATGGAACTATTAGTCTGATAGATTTGGCCTCTTGATCTGCAGTACGATTTTCTTCTTTTGTGTCATGAATGAAGCGTACCTTCACTATACTGTCTTCTTGGCCCTCTGGAAATCCCTCTAAAAACATATAACTGCGATTAGGTGAAGCAAGCGAAATCACACTTGGCGAGACATAACGGCCTATAAAATATTTATTTCATACCGCAACTTTCTAGAAGCATGTGCTAAGGCTTCATGTTCTAAGAAGCTGTTTCCTGCAATAGTCTTAATAGATCTATCAATAATGGCTTATCTTCAATAGTTGGGTATAATATGATTGAAAAAAAAAACTAAATGAGTCAATTAATGTTATACGTTTTCTATGCATACCTTAACTTATGTATATATTCCTTAACATAAATAGATTTAAAATTTCCTTCTTTATTTCATACTAGGTAGTATAAGCTATTCCACGATTGTAATGGAAAAGTAGAGTAGTTTTGGTATTTTACACAAATTAGAACACCTTGTAGCTTTCAATCATAGTAAGCATATTATTATGTCGCTATCCACTCCTTCTCCATTTCAAAATTCTTTCACAATTGCATCTCTACATGAAAACAAGAAATTGTCACTGATCTGCTGTTCTCTACCAAACATATTTCCTGAAACCAAACACCTAGTTCCAGGAATTTTTCACATTTCTTCGTCTTTGTCATTTTTACACTTTTCAAGTAGGTATTCAAATAGACACAATAGACACCATTGTATTCTCGCTACGTCGAGCGAATGGACCGAGTCACCGAAATAGTCAGAATGCACTTCACACTGCACTCTCGTACGCATGCATGGATAGATTTTGTGAAAGATCTTCGAATAAATTGCTGAATATATTTTCAAGAAAGAATTTTCTGAAAGTAGCGTTTGTATGTGCACGTAATATCGTCGTATTGTAAATATTTTGTGAGATTTTAAAACGTGAAATTTAACTGATAAGGATTGTTTTCATGGGTAAACAGGATACTTACTACGCTTCGCATGTATTAATCTTAAAATGACTGTTTTGTTGACCGTCGTTTTTGTAGGCTTGTATAAACCCTTTGATCTTATCAGAAATCATCAATCTTCAAAGAAGGGATATTTTCGAAACCTCGAATTAAATGACTGTTTGTAGAAATAATCTTTTCATTCAATAGCCTGATTTCCGTGCTTTGTTTTTTAGCCAGTGAATCGTGGGGTCGGCGAAAAGTAATTTTAAATTTCAAATTTAAAAATCAACGTTGAATTTAAAGTTTTCCATGTCAATGAATGCACTGGGGAATCGTGAAGTTTATTTGACATATTTTTTGTACAACTAATGTATTTTTTTAACCTGAAGTTGAAACCAAAATTGGTCAAGAAAAGTCCCCATCACGTCTTCATCGCCAATTACCTATTCTATTTTTTTACTGTGTTATGTTTTTTCCTCCGACGCAGCACCAAATTGTAACTGGCCATGCACATTAAAAAGTGTAAAGTTAATTTTAAAATTACAAAGTACGAATACATTCCAGGCTACTTACAAAAAGGACTAAGCCGTAGTCGTTTTGAGAAATGAAGTACCAGGAGACCATGCGAGCACAAGAACCAGAAAATGTCAATGATGATTCAGTCGGCTGCATCGAAATTCTAGCAAATGAAAAATGTAACCTCAAAAAGTTTTGCGTGAATGTCTAAGTCATTTTGTTAATTTGTCAAAAAAAATGCAATTAGAGAGTAATGATAAAATTGTTTCATGCGTAGATTAGGTTATGTCAGATGCACTAGTTAAAGCGACTGTATACAAAAAACTGATGAAAACGAGACAAAAATACTGAACTTTCAGCAAAGGAAAATGTACATAGAATAAAATATTTTACGATGTACTTACCAAAAAAAAAATTGTATGTAAACACTTTTGCCAAAGAATATTTAACTGTAATTTATTTTTTTTATAACTTCTAGACCGTGTTAAGGGTTGTGTAAATAGACACCGGTTGTAACTTTTTTCACTAATACCATTAACAAAAAAAAAACATCGCTAATTTCGCATTTACGTAACAAAATAACTGAGCAAATTATTTATTTAAATTATTTTTTTGTTGTACTAACTCAATAATAATAATAATATTGTGAATGGTAATTAAAGGAATTTGTACACACAATGTCAAAATTATTTAACATCTACCTAGCACTTATTTATCACTAACCCTCCTACTAACTACTAATAGCAAAACATGTGCGGGGAAAAAATTTCTAGAGATATACCCCTACGTAACCCTACGTTTCCACCGAACAAACATCCACCCTATTATATGTGAGCGTCTGTGGTCCAGTTGGTCGGATACTTGACTTATAACCGGGAGGTCCCGGGTTCGAGTCCAGCTACTGGACGTGTACCAATGGGACTCTTTTTCAGAGCCTATGTACGCAACGCAACGATCGTACGGTGAAGGACAACATCGTGATGAAACCCGCACACCACAAGGTGTGTGAACCCTATAACGCCGATGGGCTCACCCCCTGTCACGTTGGGTTAAATACGCTCGGTGAACCGTGGGTACTTGCTTTAGCAAGTGCCTCTGCCTACCCCTCTTTGGGATTAAAGGCGTGAAGTGTATTTTTGTATTTTTTTTTATATGTATATATATACAGAGTGTAAAAAGACCCCGAGTAATGGCCTTAGAAACATTGTTGGACTCACCAATTTCATTTCCTCGCATTGACGCCATAGTAAAAGTTGTTCATATTGACGAGCCCAGCAACGTTTCTAAGACCATTGCTCGGGGTATGTTTGACGTGAGTCTAGTAGGTTACCTGGGGGCCAAATGTGTTACACTCTCGTAGCTGCATCGCTTTGGTATCGTAGAGGAAAACGATGTGCAAATCGCTATTTTAACCCACGACGCAAAAACGACGGGGTGTTATAAGTTTGACGTGTCTTTGTGTCAGTGTATGTTTCTGTCTGAGGCAACTTAGCTCCCAAACGGATGATCCGATCTTAATGCGGTTTTTTTGTTTAAAAGCGGATTTGATTGAACGTGTTATTAGCTATGTTCGATCGATATATGTTCACCCACTCACCAAAGTTATGGGGGTTGAAAGTGGGGAAGGAAATTTTATATATTCATATATATAAAGATATAGATTCCCATAGAACCAGAAAAGACATCCTAGATAAAGCGCGGTTCGTCAGCCAATAACATTAAAATATCTGATAACTACATAGATAAATAATAAACGCCAAGCCACATTGTACTCTAGCATAGCAATCGGAATCAAGTATTATAATAGTATTTGCTAATTCTAAATTTAAGGTACGTGCATTGGTCGGTGAACTTTGCGATTATGACACGTGAAATGTGGCTATACGTTTATCAAAGTGTTCTCTAACACGTTTTAGTTTTAACCCTGTTATCTAATTATAATTATTTGCACTATTTTTAATTAATTGAACCGGCAAAACAAGGTTTAGCCAATATACTGCGTGTAAGAGGACCCTAAGCCATGGTCTTAGAAACGTTGTTGGGCTCAATATGATATGTCAATATGAACAACTTTTACTATGGCGACAATGCGAGTTAACGCAAAAAAAAATTTTGGCCTCCATACAAAATAGAGATTTTTTGCGGGAGATGACATTTTGTATTAGACACATGAAAAAAAAAATTACATGGACTGAACATTTTTTTTAATTACCCCACGTTGTCTCCATAGTGAAAGTTGGTCATATTGACGAGCCAAACAACATTTCTAAGATAATTGCTCGGGGTACTTTTACACACTGTACACTATTAACAGTGATTCCCTGCGATTATATGCATGTTTGATACAAATACCTACCTACCTCAAGAATCACTCTATTAAAGAAAACTGCATTAAAATCCGTTGCGTAGTTTTAAAGATCTTTACAAAGGGACTTTGTTTTATATTATTTAATAAAAAAAACTCTATTAACATTTTAACCGTCATATGGTAAACATTGCTATATGCATTTGTATTCTATTCCGTATACCACAGATTACAAATTCACCTGCCATATATGGAAGACGTTGGCGGTTAAAAAAATATCTTTTAACAATAACACAGAATTGGAACAACCAAAATAAGAGATACGATTATTTTACTTCTGAATCTGTGAATTTTGCGCGCGGGAATATATCGTAGTTTGCGAGAAAAGGAGAAAATGCAATTCTAATCTACGAAAAAAGGAGATGGTTCGCAAGTCGACCCGTTTTTTTTTAGACCTAAGCCTACTTTTTTACATTGTTATACGATTTTTTATTGGAAATAGTATACAGGTACCCTAAAGCTAGTCCCGTATACAATTTGGAATACAAAAATTTGCTTCGGCGGTTTAATTTTCGACTTCAGACACAGTCGTAAGTTTAATATTTCCTCGAACCCTGATTAGGGATTCAGAAAGTTTCCAGCGCAATCAGATACCTAATCTCACCAAGATCTACTGCGACATCTTTTTGATTTTATACCCATCACAGTTCGGGCCACACTAAATCCCGACCGTAAGCGATCTTAAAGTTTTGTAATTTTCTTCTGAGATTCTGTGACGGCGATGGGCTCATCCTCTGGCACGTTGTTGTGTTAAATACGCTTGGTGAACCGTAGGCATTTGATCTAGCAAGTGCCTCTTCCTACCCCGCTTTTGGATTAAAAGGCGTGAAGTGTATTTTCTTCTGTGACAACAAGTACAATATCATAGGTTCTTTTTTCAGACACAATATCTCTGTTCCAACATATTTTCTTTAGTGATTAAGATTGTATTAATTTGCGTAATATATTCATTAATATAACTTCCGCAATCCCCAAAGGCAATAAAATGCATGGCATTTTCAGGTAGTTTATTTATTATTTTTTAACACTAACTAGCAAACATGGCGAACTCCGTTTCGCCACCACATGGCTTCGTTTCGTTTTCCCGCTTTTCTGTTGAATTTTTTCTTAAATTTTCTTTGCTATAAACCTTACGGAGCCTGAGACCTTTCCAACGAATGCAAAACCATGGAAATCGGTTCGTGCGTTCTGGAGTTATAGCGTCAGGGAGGAAAACCCGACTTATTTTTATATAGTAGCTTATGGTATACAAAAACTTACCTATACACAAGGTGAAACAGTCCCAGAAAGTATTTAAAAATAGTTAGAAACTCTTTTCACAAGTTGCATGAGTCAGTTGGACTGAGTTACCAGAGTACCAGGGCCAAATGTTTTCTAGAATAAAAAAAAACGCGGGAAGATTTTTATTCAAATTCAATAATATACTCTAAACGCTTGTAGCTTTGTTGAGCTCGTCAATATTAACAATTTTTACTCCAGCGCAAATGCGAGGAAATGAAAAAAAATCCATCCCCATACAAAATGTCATCTCCGGAGGAAAAAAAAAATCTGCTTCATATGAAAGAAAAAAAGGTATAACGTCAATTAATGTCGTATAATATAAAACAGCGCTATCAAAAGCGCGGAAAGCGAATTCGTAACATATTTTCCTTAAATTTATATCCTAAATTACACTTCCTTCCGGTATTCAGCTCTAACTCAAACTTATTCCAGGAATTTTAATCTTACGTCGCGTCGGCAACCTTTACTTTGTTACTTAAGTAAATGAGTTAATAAATCATTTTTTATTACTAATAAGAGAAACACCAAAAAACGTATAGCTTCTTCTGAAAGTAATAAAAGGACAGAGAGTTGTATGGATCACTTCGATCCAGATAATTACAGCTTTACGGATGAAAAAGACTTGCCTACCAGCATCAGAGTTGGATACCGTATACAAGGAATACCAAACAGTTCTTGTTTCAAGAATAAAATGCTTACCTTATACATTTTTCTCACTTATATTATTGTTCTTCATTTTGATAATGTTTTTGTTTTGAATGCATATGAAACCATATATGTCCTGACTAATAAACGCCCAATTGCATATGACAACATATATGGATTTTGAAAAAAAAAAAATTTTAATATAATTATATTTTTTTCTTCAAATCGTGTTTACACTGCTCTAGTAAAGCACACACCATAGTCAAATATTTTTTATTTTATATCCTTCATAATTCATGCAGTAGAGGGTTAAGTAGACTCTACTTGCTTGGATCGATAATGAAACGTACCTCTATGAGTCATTCCTGTTTAAGTCGAATGACGTCTATCTTAATTCTTATGCCTAAAAAAGGAGAACTACTAAACAAGAAGGGTCGAACAGTATCTTGTGTTCCAAAGTGTATGGACTACCCTCTTTTGGTGATTACGGAGGAGTTGTATTTATATGTAAACAAGCTGACGAAACGCACGTGTTATCAACCCGCTTGAGGCCGACAGTAAAACCACCCTTAACCTTTTAACCGCCAGCATCTTATCAAAATTAAGTGTAGGTAATTAATTAAATTACAAAGTCAAATTAAAAATGTTAGCGAAACTTACGCGAACCAAACGGTCTATTTTCGTAGTGCGAACCGCCAGGTTGTGGAAGGACTTGCCGGAGTCTGTGTTTTCTGCGCAGTACAGTCTGAAGGTTTTCAAGTCACTGGGGTACAAATAGGTACGGTCGGCCAGAAAAAATGGTCTATCAGTTACGATGACACTTCCCGTGTCACTAAAACATCAATAAGGTAGAGTTGGTAGATTGTGACAAGTGAACAATGAACTTTAATGTCTAATGACATTCATATGAGTTCTTCATATACAACCTTAGGCTGGTAGAGCAGATTCTTGGCCGTCTGTACCTGATGAACAAGTGCGCTCTATCGTAGACCACATCGCTGCTTAACATCAGGCAGAATGGTGATCAAACGCTTGTTAGTTGCGTTTAAAAAAAACTCGAGAAAGTCACTCAGCCAATGGACGAAACAAAAAAAAAACGCCGCTTCATACAAACTTATCTGATTGTCATGAAAAGGTGATTGTTTTTTCGTGTTCCTTGAGGAAAGTTGTTTGGTATTATGGGATGAGTAACTCTCGATTTTCGCTTACACTTTTAATTGTACTTTGTACATGCGAACATTGAAGAACTATCGGAATAGAATTCAAAATCTTGAAAGTAAAATTAACCTTCTAACGGTCAAAAGGTTTAATCATGTTCAGAACTACATTATATTTGATCAGATTTGTATTAATTGTGTTTTCTTATTAATAATGTAACGCCATTAACCATGCTGTGACGACCTGTAATTGAGGCAACACCTACACTTCTTTTTTATAATAATACTAGTGGACGCCCCGCGATTTCATTCGCGTAATTTCACTTCTCCATACAAGCTATAACGCCCTCTATATAGCGACGCGACCAATAGGATCGGGGTAAAACGTATTCTATGTCCATCTCCTGGTTCTAAGCTACCTCCCCACCAATTTTCAACCAAATCGGTTCAGCCGTTCTTGAGTTATAAATGGAGTAACTAACACGACTTTCTTTTATATATATAGATTTATTTATTTCGACCAAGATCATATCACATGCAATAAAACACATAAAACAAGCATACAAAATATTTTTTGTCGCCTATTTTATCCTATGTAATGTTTATTTCCTTGTTCGTTGTCCTTTTAAAATAAAATAAGATGAAAAACAATGTGACTCCGCACCAAGTATTTTTTTCTAATCGAAACATACCTGACGATAAATAACGAAATCAGAAGTTTTTGTGTTATACATGGAAATACACTTCGAGATGTGGAAGCTCACACTTGAGTTGTCGACACCAGTTCAGACCCCGTACCATGTTGTCTTACATACATATGTTATCGCTGTGTGACAGGGACAGCCATAGATGAGCGGTATAACTCTGTCACTGTCTCACAACGTTAACAATATTACTTTAAAGGGGTATTTCCACGCACCGGACGGTACGGCACCGGACAGAAACAGATTTTTGAATAAAAATATATAAAATAAAATAAATACACTTCACGCCTTTTAATCGCAAAGCAGAGGCAGGCAGAGGCACTTGCTTAATAAGCAAATGCTCACGGTTCACCAAGCGTATTTAACCCTACGTGACAGGGGGTGAGCCCATCGCCGTTATAGGGTTCACACACCTTGTGGTGTGCGGGTTTCATCACGATGTTGTCCTTGACAGTATGAGCGTTGCGTTGCGTACATAGGCTCTGAAAAAGAGTCCCATTGGTACACGTCCAGTAGCCGGACTCGAACCCCTGACCTCCCGGTTACAAGTCAAGTATCCGAACAACTGGACTGCAGACGCTCTCTTAATTTTTGTTTAAAGATTCAAAAATCCGTTTCTGTCCGGTCCGTGCCGTACGGTCGGTGGAAATACCCCTTAAGCCATCGTGGTACGGGGCCATATCTTCCTGAACAAAATGCCCTACAAACAAAGCGCTCTTCATATGAATATATAGAAAGGGTCATTGTATGAAATTAAGGGTCACATTAAACTGGTTAGACAGTCGTGGCCTTGTACAGGAATTTCTCTCTTAAGGAATATCGTATGACTTTACTTTCCACTTATTGGAAATAAAAGTTGGAAATCTATGTAGGAGTATGTACAGGAGGTTCAGTCTTATAATTCCCACTGAAAAAATATTGATAGGTTTAATGACAGTAACTTTTCCCACAATAACCATTATGGGTGTTTTTAAGACGCTCCCATTGCAGTGGGGATGTTTTGGTAGAAGTAGAAATCCCAGAATTACCACTGCAGTGGTTAATGGAAATAGTGGGACCGAACTGTAGGGCACTTAGCCCGGACAGTTTCGGTGATCGCAACCGGTCTTACAAGTTAAGCAACACTAGTAATGGATTTATTTTGCGTTCCCTTCTTTAGTGCTTGACACCGGAGCTTATCCCTAATATCCACCCCAAGGTGGATTCTCGGGAATGATAAGCCGCTCGTTCGCCCTTTACCTCAGAGATCCAAATTTTCCACATTAGTCTAAGCAAGAGTACTAAGAAATTTTCAAGACTGCGATTTCGAATATCCTGAAATTAAACTTATACTCTTAAAATATATACTGAAATTTCCGCCCAGATAAAATTTTGGGAATAATTACGTACGTGGGGGGTAGGTACGGTTAGAAAATTACACTATTACGATAACAAAGAATTACACTTTATTTCGGTACTAAAAGTAACACACTAATTACAATTATAACCGATAATTAACACGTTTAATATCACACAATCACTTGTTAGCTCTCTTTAACTTTCTCTCTTGATGTTCACTTTATCGCTGTTTAGTTGAAACTGTCCCGCTGACTCGATCGTGGTGGTAGGTGTCCATGAGTATCTGTTAGCATATAGACACTGTGTAGTGGTTTGTATGCGTTTTGGATACTGGAATGTTCTTTAGACCTCTCGAATGTTCGACGCATTTCTACGGCATTCTAGTCGTTGTTCCTCGACCCCCGGGCGCAACAATATTAAAAAATTAACACTCACGCCTTTTAATCCCAAAGCGGGGTAGGCAGAGCCACATGCTAAGCAAACACCCACGGTTCACCGAGCGTATGTAACCCAATGTGACAGGGGTGAGCCCATCGCCGTCATAGGGTTCACACCCCTTGTGGTGTGTTGCTTTCATCACAATGTTGTCCTTCATCGTACGAGCTTTGCGTTGAAAAGTCCCATTGGTACACGTCCAGTTGACGGACTCGAACCCGCGACTTCCCGATTACAAGTCAAGTATCGGACTAACTGGACTACAGACGCCCTTTATTTTAATATTATACTGTTTATTGAAACAAAATAAATACACGCTGTATAAAGAACGGTTGGTATTTTTAGATTAGTAATGGATGATAGAAGTAGGGGAATATTTCATGACCAGTATTATAACAAGAAAACTACATTTAGACATTAGAACAAACTTTAACTTACAGGGAACCGAAATCGGTCATATCGAAAAAAAAAGTTTACACTTCAAGCCTTTTAATCCCAAAGCGGGGTAAGTGGAGGCACTTGCTAAAGCAAATGCCCACGGTTCACCAAGCTTATTTAACCCAACATAACAGGTGTTGAGCCCATCGCCGTTATAGGGTTCACACTCCTTATGGTGTGTGGGTTGAAACCAGATCACGATGTTGTCCTTCACCGTACGAGCGTTGCGTCGCGTACATAGGCTCTGAAAAAGAGTCCCATTGGTACGCGTCCAGTAGCCGGACTCGAACCCGCGACCTCCCGGTCGCAAGTCAAGTATTCGACCAACTGATCCACAGACGCTCCCAATGTTAAGAGAATTGTTATAAAAGCATGCAATACCTTTAGGGACAAATTACTTTGACACAACGTGACATAATTTGATGACGTGATGCTTCGATTTATAAAAAAGAGCGTGCGATTATGAAAATGGAAAGTTAACTTTTTTTTTTCTTCTTCTGTACAAACATAAGAGACTGGCTGAATAGATTCGATCTAGTGAAAGTAATGTTACCATTTCGCTGTCTATTTTTATAGAATACTAGGTGTCTCGGCAAGCATTTGTTTTGCCATAGGAACGTCGCCTTTGTACCCCGTGTACTGGATGAAATACACCTTTTAAACCTTCCCTGGACTTCCACGTGTAGACCAAAATTAGCCAAATCGGTCCAGTCGTTCTCGAGTTTTAGCGAGACTAACGAACATCAATTATTTTGTATATATATAGACTAGCTGAATTGCCAAACGTTGTTTTATCAATATTCGTTATTAACATTGTTTCTCTGCTATTATATGCATGTATTTTACACATAAACCTTCCTCAAAAATCACTATATCCATCGACTTACTTCTTACGGGAACAAATTATTGTAGCCAAAAAAGAAGATTTTTGGTATTGAGGTTAATGTATACCTAAACTCGACATCAGAAGCATAAGGTTGGATGTAGCTTCTGACGTCGAGTAAATATCATAGGAAAAATACTGGAAAAAAAATATTTCATCTCGGAAAATGGCGTTTTTTTTATAACGACGATAGTAACAAGTGGGTTAAAGAAAACCGCATCAAAATCCGTTACTTAGTTTTAAAGATCTAAGCATACATAGGGACAGACAGCGGGAGTCGACTTTTTTTATACTATGTAATAACTAGCTGAATTGTTAAACGTTGTTTTGCCAATATACATCATTAACAGGGTTTACATTATATAATATGTATTATATACATAAACCTCCCTTTAAAATTACTCTATCTATCAAAGGAAACCGCATCAAAATCCGTTGCGTAGTTTTAAAGATATGAACATAATATTTGTACTGACATGAGGTAACAAACATAAAAAACCGTTTAATTTATTTTATTTGCTTCAGACAGAAATCCATATTTGTTACTAAGGTACATAAATGTTAGTAATTAAATTAAATAAAACTATACAGAACAAAACTAAATGACTGACTGAACATTGAAAATAACTGACAATAATAATAATATCAATGGTCCCAATTAAAAATGTCGGTAGTGCAATTTAAGGTATATGTAATAGTATACTTTACTACACCGTTAGATTGGCGATATTAAGATCTATAAACTTATACGTATACTAGCCGACGCCCCGCGATTTCATTCGCTTAGTTTTGAAGTACCTGCATCCCAAATTTGACGCGTCTAACTTGAGCCGTTTAGATTTTTCATACAAAAGAA
>SJJU01005469.1:0-24767 GCA_012932125.1 Conopomorpha cramerella | reverse complement strand
AAGGCGTGAAGTGTATTTATCTACTATATAAAAATAAGTCGGGTTTTCCTCCCTGACGCTATAACTCCAGAACTCACGAACCGATTTCCACGGTTTTGCATTCGTTGGAAAGGTCTCAGGCTCCGTAAGCTTTATAGCAAAGAAAATTTAAGAAAAATTTCAACAGAAAAGCGGGAAAACGAAACGAAGCCATCTGGTGGCGAAACGGAGTTCGCCGTGTTTGCTAGTTTTATCTAAAAGAAAACAACCTTCACCCAAATTTAATTATAGAACTGAGTTTATGTGTGTAGGTATAAAGATAAATCTCGAACGTCAAAATGAACCCTATTCCAAGACGATTTCCGTATAAGAAATGAAATGACATAAAACTTGCCATTCATTTCCATGCGGAGGAAATGTGCGCTAAAATTCGTTCAAACATGTTTAGATGCAATATTTTATTGAGTACTGAGCTCGGACCATAAGTATTCTCAACTGGCACTACTGGCAGAGATATCACAGATGACTACGGGATTCAAGCCTTTTACACTATTGGATAATATACTGCTGTGGTTTCGCTGCAAACGATATGCATTGCTGTTTTATTGAAAACAACAGTCAACCGTTGGTAACAAAGCGATCAATGTGTAGTACCTCGCTGTGATACTAAGAGACTCTAGCTTTCGTCTCCGGATTATGTTGTGTGTTCACATCGGATGTGTTTTTAGATAGCATAGATGTTAGGGGCGACTAACTGAATGTGCAACGTTATCAGTATCTGGTAGGTATAGTCCTTATATAAACTTGTAATGTAGGTTTTTATAATAAGGTCATTGTTGCTTCTAAATATTATTTATTAATTTTAAGAAAAAGAAATGTGAATTTCTATTATTTTCTTACCACCATGCCTGTAATAAATAAATCACTAAACACATACATATACATAATAATAAAAATGTTCTTCAAATCTTAAGGGTCTTTAAAACTATCACATCGGATTTGTCGTGGAGAGCTGAAGGGACATTTATCACGTTGACTATGTCTTTTTACCCCTAAATCAATCGTGACTGAAAAAAAACTAAGACGATGCGCCTCAAACATTGCACAAGCATTGATTTTTCTCTCAGAATATGGGTCTACCTTTGCTTTGGGATCAAAAGGCGTCAAGTGTCTTTATTTTTTATTTTATCTAATAGGGAATAAGGGCAGGAAATTATGATGATGATGATGGGCTTTAGCTGAATATTAAACTCAAATAATCAAGATAGTATCAAGATTATGTTAACATGTTAGATGACGTGTCTGTGTAGGCGCATCAAATACAAAAGTAAATGCTATATTGCCATGTTAATCCGCCGTGAATGTGTTAAAAAAATGTAGTCAGATATTTCGTGCGATCTTTCCTCTCGTGCTACAGGAGTTACCTGCCGTTAGTTTAAAATTACATATATACAATGTTCGGACCTAAACGAAGACTCTATATCTTGGATAGTAAGAGCGAAATTAATATGACACTGTGCAGTTTCGGTGTTTCCAATTGTACGTGTGTGCGTGTTTGATGGCTAATATATTTTATTTGTTTCACACCGCCCTACTAACACGTCTTGTGTTTACAATAGCCGAGCCAAGTTTACACATGCGAATGTGTGTGTGGGTCGTGTCTACGTTCCAACTGTTTTAGGCTAGGCACACACTGTATCATCCTCATTATCCTTAGGTAAGTTTTTTTTTAATAACTATGAACAAGCGTTTGACCACCATCCTGCCTGATGTTAAGCAGCGATGTGGTCTACGATGGAGCACACTTGTTCAGTAGGTACATATTCACCCGCGACTTTAAGACCTTCAAACTATACTGCGCAGGAAACACAGACTCAAGTTCTCGAGTTTCCTTTCCAGTTTATCATTATTTTATCTTTATATATAAAACTTCTGTCCTGACTGAATTATTCAACACTGACTCATCAACGCCCAGCCCTAATTCTGCTGAAACATTTTCAAAATGGTTCCTTTTAAGTGAAAGTTTTTTTTTTAATGTGGTGGTATAAAGTGGGGTGGAAGTTTGTATGAGCAAAACGTTAATTTGTGGAGTTATAGTTCTAAAACATGACGGTAGTATTTTTTAATAGAAACCCTATAACGGCGTTGGGCTCAATACGCTTTGGGATTAAAAGGCGTGGAGTGTATTTAATCAACACCTAATTCAACCACTAAGCGTTTTTAACTAGCGATGTACTAAAAAGGCTGACGCGGATGAAATCGCGGGGCGTTCACTAGTCAGTTATAATGCTAAATGTGTTAAGCAAAATAATAACATATCACATCATCAATAGCTACATGACGACCACTGCTGGACGAGGGCCTCCGGCAATTATTTCCATGTTTAGTTGAGGGGAAATGCCAATAATCGCCACGCAAGACAGGTGTGTTGTGGTTAATTCACAGAGAGCGCTGCTGCCCGTCCTCTGCAGAGTTCCCTCTGTCGCCTCTTACGAGCCGCAAGACGGGAAAAGTTGGGCTGGTGTGTATAATGTATACATGTATTCTATTCACCGTCACCACACGGCTACGCTGTGTTAAAACATATTACCTGACAGCGTGTAGCAATAATAACTAGTTCAATTAAAGTAATAATTAGTAGTAGAGTACAAAATAGAAAAGAAAATTAGATATTTTAATTTTTATTATTATAATAATGTGTCTCAGCTTTATTTATTTTTCCCATTACGTGGCAGAATGATGCGATTGCCCATTATTTTATGTTAATATGAGCTAATTGGATTTTTAAAATATGCATGTTTATTTGCTCTCAAAATTCTATGAAAATAGCTAGCTTAATAGTTTCTATAGATTCAGTCGTAGCTTTTTATAATAATACGGTACCCCATAATTGCAGTAGCAAAAATGTGGCAGAAATACCTAGCTAAGCAAATACCCGTATTTCAGAAAGCGCATTAAGCGACATAAAAAAAAGACAAATTTGCATTTTTTTCGCACAATTTCGTTTCTCTCTAACTGTGGCTTGCTGGATAATCCAATTTCATCGAAGTTCATAGCCTTTATAAATTTCTTTTATTATTTCCTTACAATGATTTCCTTTCTTCTGTACTTGACAGAGGTAGGTACATATCCTTTAAAAATAGAGAGGTACACATTTAAAAATTATACTAAAGATAGTACAATCCTTTTTTAATGTGGGGCAAATTGTTAAGGATACTTCGACAATAGACACAACAGCGGAGTTCGCACCTATTAAAAACTACGGTGACCAATAGCGCGTTATAACCAGGGCTTCGGAATCAGTCTAGGTCACATCCAAAGCTGGCCCCATCTAGGTCCTTAAGGACCAATGTACCCGCCGCTCTTTCAGTTGCCTCATACGAGAAGCAAGGGCCTTTGTCCTGTTTTTATAGCCAATAGCGGAAATGCTGGAAATTCTATAGCACTCGTAGCCGGACTCGAACCCATATCCTCCCGATTGCAAAGCGTGTGATGCGACCATTATACAGCCTTCAGAAAATATGGAATTGGAACTTTTTATATTGACATTTTTACAATAGCTTTTTTATGTTCCCACGTTATACGCCGAACAATATACAGAGTGACCTTGTAACTGGTTATACGTGCAAAAAATTATAATATTGTACATTATTTCGATCAAATTTCGACATCAAATTATTGTCATGTGGACAGAATACTTAAAAGTCCGTTGTTTCGGAATAAATGAAAATGAAGAAAGAACAAAGTTAATACAAATAACGTTAATATAAAAGTTAACGAGCAGTGCGATGCATGTTAAGTAGTAGGATTCTATTTGTTATGGTCCGTTTATAGAAAAAAAACAAGGGAAGGTATAATTAATGGTTCAATAAAAAAAAAATTGAAGTTCACGTAATGGCCCGTAAACATTTTTATAGATCTAGGATGTAAAGGAAATTAATGTGTAATAAGTAAGCCGTAACAGCTAAGTTAGAGACTTATGCAAGTCGACACGAAGCTGGTCTTTCGACTTAAATTTGAAACTAAGTTGAGACTCACAATCATGTGTGTCATCAATTAGATATTAAAACCGTAAGCTCGGCCAAGAGGGTCTATTAGTGTTAATGACACTTTCTGTGTCACTAAAACATCAATAACGTAGAGTTATTATATTGGGACAAGTTACAACTGAGCAAAATTTGAGTTTTAAATTTAGAACAGATTCTGAACCCACTGGACGGTTCTAAAGTTTTGGAGAAACCCACTAAGAACGGATTCCCGAAAATATTGAGGACACAATACATGTTTTTACAGTTTCCATGTAAAACTAAAACTACGCGAATAAAATCGCGGTGTAGCTGGTATATTAATATGCCCCCGGAAGTGAAGGCTGCGATAATTGGTTCCCTTTACGTTCCAAGCTACTCCATATTCATCAACAATTTCCTGTATGAAACAAGTTTTTCTTTTTAACGAAAATCTCTTGACCTCGGAGTGTTTTAGAAACGGTTCGTAGATATAAAGCCGGTATAAAATTCACACGCTCTGATAAGTACCTACTTTTTGGTCTATTCTGATCTTGTTTTATATAAAAGAGACAATGCAATAATTAATATTATAATTATGTTGGAGTCTTTTTTATATGTAATACACTCAAGCTCAAATACTTAGAAATTGCTTGTTCTGTAGTGCAAGAGTCGAACCAGTACCACATGTGATACAGTCAAATACGAATCTTGCACTCTGAATGAAACCAATATCTTTTACTTTATGTCCTTTTTAGACCTTGACCTCTAAATTTACTTTATGTATATACATAAATGTTAATAAAGTGCCCGTAAAAATATTATATTGACTATAAACTCGCAGCTCTGAGGGTGAAAATGATTTGATGTTATGTTACTTGTAAGTACATTTTGTGACTAACCATAGAACTAAGCTTCGGTTTTTCCATGCGTATCTTTAATGGCCTTTGAAAGAATGAAGCCATTATTTTACTTGACAACTCTCATTTGCTGTAACCTTAAATTTTAAACAGCCTCTTCCACGGTTTTTAGAGCTTCCGATGTAGGAAATATTAAATTTTATGAGTTACCTAGCTAACTTGGGTTACGTGCTGCTACGTTGCACGAATTACCGCCACTTAGGCGGTAAGTCACGGAACTTTCTTTTTAAATCACAAAATACAAGTGTAATTCCTACGACTCGACTGGTTCTTCAAAATATCCAGGTAGTTTTATAAAAGAACATAACAGTCTAGTGCAATTCAAGAGTAGAATATAATCTATGGCGAAAATATCTTTCATCAAATGCAAATCTTGAGTACACTCGGCGTTCGTTGACAACAAAGAACTTGTTTTGCCTCAATAAGCATTTAATTATTTCGCCACCAGAGGTCGCTTTGTGGTATTTTTGCCATCACGCGTTTTTCTATTGTGTACTGTGAAGAGGCGTTGATGAAATGCCTTTTGTTGATGTTTAAAAATAAAATATTTTCTTTCATATTTCTTCATTTCCGTTTTCTTTGTAAAGCGCTCTTTTGGTTTACCTACAAGTGATTTTCCATGAGACTGTATTATCTAGTCCACTAGATCCGAAGGGGCATTTGCATCTATTTTCATTTGTTATCGCTAGAATGTATTACTAAAAATTTTCGGATACTTACGAGATAAGGATAGAAAGCATTCGCAGACATTGAACTGCAACGGAATCGTCATATTATATCCATGAAACAAAAGTGTAACTGGAACGAACGGGCAAAACTTACCTAAGTGCATAGTTGGAGAAACAATTCGACTAGAGAGAACAAACATCGGACCAATATCTCATGCAAGCATCGTTTCAATGGGAAAAGCTAATTTGAGCAGGAATTTAGTTCGCAACTGCAACGGAGTTGCCGAAGCTTTCAGGCTTCCCTTTAAACCGATGGATAGAGTGGATGGCCTACAAGTACTGCGGATAACGTCATGTCTATTGTTGATCGAACAACATCCGATCCTGCGTGAAATGTAGGAGGAATCCGAGTAGTTTCGCACGGGCATGTGTGTTATTTCGGTGTCGGTGTCAAAACGACACTGTTCTAAAAATGTCTAGGGAGGAGAGAGGCGGGTGCGCGGGGGGAGAGCCGGGCGGGGGCGACGCGCGGGGTGCTGCGCCCACGCGTCGCCCGCCGCGCCTTTCCGCCCGCCCGGACCCAGTCAGCAGTTGTGGCTCGTGTTGGCTGAACCATCTGATAGGGCCAATCTTCTTTCTCTTACCGTAGGTGAGTTGCAGTGATATTAAAAAAAAAACTAACATAAATACGTGCGAACCAGCAGTGTACCGGATATTTTGTGTACGTGAAGTGCTTGCAGTCATTTAACAAGGTAGTGGTTGCAGAAATTATGTTGGTGGATGGCTCAGTGCAGTTAAAATGTGAATAAGTTCGATGTTTTCAATCAAAATGTGATACGAAGAGATCATTTCCTGATAAAAAAAAATCCAGTGTCTTTTAGCACATTTTTGGTTAATTATTTAATATTTTCCAAAGACCAGTAGGTAAACTAATTAACAAACAGCCTATTACCCGGAAGAACATACTATCAATGTGATACGTGTTTTTACTACTGTATTGTGTAACTAAATGCTATAGGTATTACTATTTCTTCGTCCACACAATCCTTGCAAATAAATACAAATAAGTTAAAGTATACCAATACAAATAATTTTCGCAAATGTCGCAACTACGTAATATTTAGTTCAAATTTCGGAAAACATAGGAAACTTGATAACCTGAAAAACGCCGAAAAAAAAATAGCAAGCATCCGCCCGCCCTACACGGCGCCGCCTCACCGTGTAACCCAAGTCGTACGTCTTCATTTCCAACCCAAATTAGGATGCGCACGGAATGCGGGCGAACCTATTTCAAGCGCGCGCGCAGCTCCCGACGTTAACCGAGGACGCCCGAGCGGAGCCGAGCTCTTCCGAATCTAAATGCGGATTTTTCGCCCAGCTTTTACTATGAGGAAATTTTTCATGCTGCTCATCTGATGATCTAGACCTAATTTTAGATCGTTCGGCTATTAGACATAATTGAAATGCTTTCAACAAGTCTGCACTGCTAATAAAGTATTTAGATTAGTTACAGGGTATTTTACGGAGGGCATTTTAAATGTTCTTTTTTGGTAGTTGCAACTTTAATACATATTTAGGACTGCTCATAATGTGACTCATGGACCGTCCAACCTCGAAAATAGTTTTATTATTAAATAAATAACCTAATTTCTAAATACCGTCATTGACTTCTAGTCTCACAAAGTTAGATGAATTCATTCCAAAATCCAGAAAACTATTGTATGAAAATCGCTTAGAACAGCATTTGAATCGGAAACAGAACGCACCTACTTAAAGACAGAAAAATACTGTTGGTATTTCTTCAAAACGTGGTTTATCTTTAGTTCTCGATGTTTTTCTAATCTACATAGTTTTTAGTCATTAGAATAAATGGCACGAAACTTTAGAGGAAAGACCTTTTAGCTAAAGACGTTTTGTAGAAAGTAAGGTAATATATTTTTCTTCCGCACCTTCGGTAAGATAGGGCTATAACTGCAAAATTTTGAGAAAATAAGTTAAATATGCCAAAACGTATAAAACGAACATTATGTATGATGTTTTTATATATGAAAGAGTAAAAAAATATATGCACTCAGTATTATGACATTAATTGAGCACAAAATCTTAAATAGAACTCTCCTGTAAGATTACAAAAAGTGCAGTTATGCCCTTGTCTTACCGAAGGTGCTATATATTATTTCTGATGTCAAACTATAAAATTTTTCATTTATTTTTTAAAAGTAACGAGAACGACTTCAAGAAGCCTTTGAGTGTAACATTACCCAGTTATTGATCGTCTAAAGTTAAACTATTAATAAACAATTACTTGATATAGTCGATGTATTTATCAAAGGAAGATCTCTATTTAAAATCCCACCTGGCATCATTCCAAAAAAGCGTCAAATGTCTGTCTTTTGTTATTTTAGTTGTGGCCAAAGACGCAATATGTCATACCAGAGAGACGATTGACATGATTATTCAGTTATTTAGAAAAAATACCTATAAAAATACACGTCGGTATTTTTAAGTAGGTTCATAAATAATTTCCATAATGATGCTTTCCTTTAAATATTTACGTATCTCAGGTACCTCAAATACTTTAAAATACCTGTCTCCCAGATAAATATTATAAGTAGGCAGATAAGTAGGTATTAAAAAAAGGCTTTAATGCCATGTCATGTCATCACATGTCAGGTACCGATTGGTATAATTAGTTTGCAATACCAATGTCTGGGACTAAATCGGGGATACAGGCAATTAAATATAACATGATTAATATCAAGTTGGAAGCAACTTTTTCGGTAAGGTTCAAACAGGCACAATACAAATTCAACTACTCGTATAACAAAAAAAGATGTACTTAATTACGTTCTGTACATAACAGTTATAATTTCTTTTCATGTTTTTTTTGCGAACAACATAATTTCTTGCACAGTTAGGATAAAATTATTTCTAGTTATTCCAACACAGTAAAGTATAACTATTAAAAATATTTAATTACGATTGACAAAGTGGTAGTAATTCATTTCAATGAATATTAGTAGGTTTTCCTCATGTAAACTTTTTGGAAAATAAAATTATAGCAATTTGATAAAATCCTGACGTCGCAATCAGTCACTTTGGTAGTTCAGTTAGTTCATTCGATTCTTAAGACTTGATGATTCACTAAATACAGCTAAATTCTGACATACTTACACATCTACCTACACACAGCTGGTTCGCATCAAAGGTTATGGTTGAGTTTCTTTCCTTATTTAGATTAACGATCCTATGAACGTTTTTTTACTTTAGTATAGGCAGTACAAATTAACTTAATTTAAAAAATCTTAAAGGAGTATAATCTATTGTAATATGTTTATAATCAACATGTTTATAATACAATATCCTTTATTCTAACCTCTTTAAAATATAATACGAAATATACAATTCTATCTCAAGTTTAACCCTTGATCAGACAAGGTTAGGTGTTTTTCTGCTGGATTTTCGACTCAATTGACGTTTGTTATTCTAATTATCGAGTCCATCACATAAACATGGCTTCAAACATGTAGCTTTTAAGTACAATCTGAAATTATTGTTTACTGTTTAAATTATTATGTGTCCTGTAGTGTTACATACCTTAAGTGATTATTCTGTGATAATTTCTGTGAAATCTTTAGATAATTCCAGTGAAGACATTCAATAAGGTTCAAAGTATGTGTTGGTCAAGTGGCAATATACTAACTAGCCTTTGTTTGATTAAGGGTTAACTGACGCTCATAAAAAAAACGTTTTTGACATTATTCTTGTTCTTCACAGGACCACTAAATCAACTCACACACAATGGCGGATGATGATGTAAGGTAAGGCAATCGAATTCTTTCGTTACTATCAAAGAAGGGAGAGATGGTAATTAAGTGCTAAATCTGTCAGTACAGTCGGCTAAGAATCTGATTTACCACTCTAAAGTTGAAACTCCTTTGAATAGGACCAGACATAAGGTTCATTTTTTATATGTCAAAATATAACAACTTCATCTTATTGATGTTTTACAGGAAGTGTCATCAAAACTGATAGTCCCTTTTTTTTGCCCGGCCGTATATTATAGAGAGAGATCATTTTTAAAGAAAATGCACAAAATACCATATATAATATTGTGACTTTAATAACACACATAATAATATTGTGACTTTAACTTATTAGTGACCTCAGTGCCTAAAGAAAATTACGCGAAACATATTTTTTGGAAGTTTAACGTGAAGGGCAAGAGGACGAGGTTCCTAGATCAAATCAGTGACATTTTAAATAAAGGACAAGGGAAAACTCACAAAGCTTATTTGTATGCATGAAAGGATTGGTGTTGAATGTGGACGAGACAAAAGTGATTTGTCAGATTCTGGCTAGTGTGAATTAATTGTCCCAATCTTTATATTTTTGTAGGAGATATTCTTGTGGATGTTTTTTTATGTAATACAAAGTTAAATAAAAAAAATATTTAAACAATAATTGACGAAACTATTAAGACTTAAAGGAGTCTCAGTGAAGTCACCTTTATTTTTTTTTATTGCAAAATTTTATCGAATACCTAGCGCTGGTTTATCTCTAGTATGTATTTTTTTCCGTGGATTAAACCAGAATGAGGGTTGTATAAGAGTTTAGACCTAGACTTAAGAAATACAGGGTTTTTTTGACGGTAGAACTGCAACTTAGTTCTACTGTTAATTGTATTGAGTGTCGATTGTAGCATAATCTAAGGGAGATATCTTCTGTTGGCCTATGTGACACTAATTTCATCAATTTTTATTTTTCATTATACTCTTCGCGTGGATTTATTGTCACGTTGGATTCGGGAACATCATGACTTTCGCTGCAACATTCTGGATCAACATTTGACAAAACGCCTGCAAAATGGACGGCTTACCCAACAAACAACAATATCGAAACATCAACAGTACAAAATATATAACCCCTCGAGACAAAGGTAAGACATCTTAACTTTTTCCGTAACAAGGGCAAGAAAAAAAAAGTATGACAACTTCCTTTGTAGTCAAACATTATTGTTTTTTAAAGTGCAAAAAGAGGCACAGCTAACAAATAATGAGATGTGAATATAATGTTTAATTTTCAGATGTTTTTGTAGAAATATTTTTGGAGTGGTCATGCTTTTAAAAGAGGAAGTTAAAAAAGTGTTTTCCCGGTATTATAGGCAGAAGTTATTGTTCAAAGCCTTGTTTTTTCAATGGAATTTAAGAACCAAGTTATTATACACAAAAATGCTTTTAAATGTTAGCGGCGCCACCGCCATTTTCTTTCTCAAAATCTTTTTCTTTCTCTCTTTTTAAAATGTACGATATTTTAACTTCCTCTTAATTCATTGTAGAGAAACAAACATGAAAAGTAGTTACTAAGTTATTTTCTGATTATAAAAAAAAACATAAATTATAAAATTTGACATTAAAAATATACGAAAATGATACAAAAACAAATAAAAAGCATAATACAATCCAAGTTCCAAGTCTATACGTAAAGTTCTACATTCAACCAGTCTACTCTATAACTGTACTTTGGAAAGAAATTTTCACATCTTTATGATCAAAGCAAGAATGATCACAGAAGCGTGATCGTTTAATTTCTCTAAGTTATTCGAATTTCAAACGGAAGAATCTAAAATACTTCCGCACATACCTACGTACATTATTATTCCGGAATACCGCTGAGTAAGTTCAAAAGACGCTATCGCATGGGACTTTTATTAAAAGTACCTTAAAACATTGTGTCGTATATAACACGTCATGTAATTTTGTTAAAAAAACATATTTTTTTTAAATTTAGTATATAGATATACACATCTACTTTTCACACTTAAACACACATACGCACACACTTACATGCACAATATACTATTTTTGTTATTCATCTCACAAGCACAGACACACTTACACATTTTAAACACATTATTATTTGCACTTTTTATTGTAGTAATTTTATAAAGTTGTCCTGGCTTGATAAGTAAAATTATCTCAGAAAAATCAGTACCCATCATAGTTCACGAATTTGGTAGGTATTTTTCAATATGCGATTATGCGAAATTGAATCTTGTGTCTTATTTGAAATAAGTGATATTAAGCGACAATCCAGATTCATTAAGTGCCACAATGCAGTCAAAATGGGACAACTTTTTGATAGAATCGCTAACTGCCATTTTGTTTTAAATTACTGTTATAATCACGAAATATTTGCCTAGTTAAAATTAATTTTAATTGAGTTAACTAAATGACACACGCTACATACACTATGCACATTTTTATTTTAATTAAACAAAAATAATATGGGTTTACTCACGAAAGTAATATAACATAGGTAACATACAATATATAGATTAGTATTTTTAGTTATCTAATATAATTTTATGTAACTGAGGTAACGTTATCCGTACACCAATTTATAAACGAGAAATTAAGTAGCGCTGCATCCTACCACTATTGTCAGGCAAAAAGCGAACTTGGAGGCATGGTGTCTTCAAGGTCGCTTTTTGCCTGTATTGGTTCTGTGAATCCCACTAGGTATTTTGGACGAGAGTTTATGTATTAAAGAAAATGTTCTGCTCTGGTTAGCAGTTAAATTACTTATTACCTTAGTTACATAAAAATGTACTGTCGTCACCCGCGACGTTGATAGTCCCTTACTTATAAAAAAGTTAAGCATTGTACTTTAAACATTCCGTCCTTTTCTGTGCGATAGAGACAGCAACAATATTTGACACTTTACCCAGCTTCTGCAGTTACTATTATGTATTACATATACGTCTATTGAGTTTTTTACTGTTCGCGAAAAAATTAAAAAAATAATAATAATGTTAAATTAAAGAATGCTTAACTATTTAATAAGATGTATGTATTCCCATACACATAGGTAGGACATTGAAGAACCGTACCCCTGTGTCTTAATTAAATGTGATAAAAATATCCTAAGTAGTACAAGTGAATATATTTAATTATGAACATGTTTATTAGAGATAAGATTGGATTTTAATAAAACATAATTATGCCTGTCCCTTTCGTTTGGAAATAGACGATAGAGACAGACATCATTTAATTCCAAATGACGTCATATTAATAATAAACATGTTCTTTTTCCTCCTGTGTCCCACGCAACTGGTTTCGGTAGTCCTTATGTACGTAGTTCGTAAATGTTTCACTATTTCTCTATCCCCCTTAAGAAATAATCTATTCCCAATATGACCAGAAGAAAATGTTTTTTTTTTGCTTGAAATGTTTATGAAAGAAAAATATGGTAACCATTGTTCAAGTAAACAAGAGCTATTATGAGAACATGAAAGCAAACAACATACAGAACTATTAAGGCCATCGTTTATTGATCGCTACCGAGTCTTGTATCTACCTCCAGATAAAAACATTTTCTTAGGTATCTTTTAGGGACACGCGGCACTTGAAGCTTCTATACATTTTTAGTTGTATTACTTGAAAGAAATCTGCAGGTCACCGATTTGCAATCTTACTATCACTTTTACATTTGTAATGTTTGTGTACAGTGTGTAAGAGTTTATTAATTAATTCATCACAAGCGATTACTAAATGAATTCCGCGCACGCCGTTCATCGCTCTGCGTATCCCTAAAAGAGGCCTTTAGATCATCTAAGATATTGGGAATAGGTTAATTGATGTCGTCGCGGGTGCACCAATGTGATTCCTCATGTTACGTGTCGATAGTTGTTGGTAATTTTTCGTTTCTAATCTGTGCATTTTTTTCTTTTTCAGAGAAAACGTCTCGAGGAGGTAAAACTACTGAAGAGTAGCAACACACGGTCTACTCACACACTCACTTTACATATGCTACACACATACACACACACACACACACACACACGCACATAAACACACACCCAACCGATAAGTTTATTAAAAAGCCTTTTAGGCGATAATGCGGAGTTGGCACAAGCACTTGCTAAAAATATTGAGTAAAACAAATGCATATTAAACATGAATATAGTCACCTTCATATCCCCAAAAGCAGGATATACAGACACTTATAAGATTATATAATATTTTAAAGTAAAGAAGTAATTTTCAAATAATATAATTTTATGAATAAAATATCTCGCAGTTCATCATCCTAACATTTATTTGTATGGAAAGGAATACATTATTAACGTTTCAGAAACCACGATTGTGTCGAGCACAATGGACTAGGATTACACGATAATAATTTATAACTGAATAGTTCAGTTGTTTGTAAGGCAATTCCTCACTTTTCTATTCTAAATAATACCGTAAATTAACAGTAGTAGAAGCTACATACAAATGGTCTCTTGAAACGGTGGAAATAATTTCGAATATTATGTATTTGTATAGGGTATCTTTATTTTGGGAAAATTTAATGAACCAAATGTTTATAGGACCTTTATACGGGACTTTGTATGAATAAAATATCGTATAGCATAACTATTGTTTAAGTGATCAACTAGTCAGCAATTCTCTCAGAACATACACACAATTATGACGTTTTACACGCAACATACTACTCACAGACACACACACACAGAGATACACACCGTAGAAACACATACACAACAAACACACATGCATATACACAAACATTTTACTGTGAATATAGTCACATACATACATAGACGTTACACATACCCACACTCATATATACAAAAACACACACACGCGCGTTACATACACACAAACGTAAACGTAGAAACACATTTTACCCGAATTGCTTCCACAGGCGAAGAAGGCCAAACAGGCCGAGATCGACCGCAAGCGCGCTGAGGTGCGCAAGCGCATGGAGGAAGCCTCCAAGGCCAAGAAGGCAAAGAAGGGTTTCATGACACCGGAGAGAAAGAAGAAGCTCAGGGTAAGTTGTATTTTTTAATCTCTATGTAAAAAAAATGTTCTACAGGTATTTAATGTTTAGTTCTCCGTGTTTTTCAAACATGTTTAGTCTTCAAAGATAAATACACTCAACCTTTTCAACACCAAAGAAGACTGTTTTGTCAGAGTTTCACACAAAGCTAAACGACATGCTCCAAACAGTTGCTGCTGCGTAAGAAAGCCGCTGAGGAACTTAAGAAGGAACAGGAGCGCAAAGCTGCCGAGAGGAGGCGCATCATTGAGGAGAGGTGCGGCAAGCCCAAGAACATCGACGATGCTAACGAAGGTACACTTGGCTCTATCACCCACATACAATCTGACAAAGACAACACATAATCTATGATACAACAGAGCTAGATTACGTGATGTCTTCTCATTCAATACTCAGTGTAATCTCCTCGCAAATTCATTCATATAAACACGATAGGATTTACCGATATGTTTCCCAATCAATTGCAACATTTTGACGTGAACACAACGTGTGAGTTCAAATGAAATGATATATCATGTATGTCGCATTATAGATACAGTTAAGAGGGTTGTCAGAGAATACCACGACCGCATCGCTGAGCTCGAAGACCAAAAATACGACTTGGAATACGTCGTTAAAAGGAAAGATATAGAGGTAGTAAGACGAGCCGCGTTCGAGATGACGCCTCTTGGAATCTTTGACTTACACTTCATTTTCATGTTTAACGTTGTTTCAAATGCCGTGTTGTATCTACTTCGTTAACAGTTGCAAGCTGCAAAATGGTTTCTACTTTGGATTGAAATGGACATTTGTATGTTGGTCGCGCACCGTCTCGTCCCTACCTTCAGACGAGGCGGGCTGATGTGTGGTCGCAGGCAAATGTTCTTGGCTCGTGTCCAGGGTAGAGCGGCAGCAGGCCCACGGAGGCCGACCGCGCTAACTTCTTTGTCTATCTAATGCGACTTTCAACTCTAGCAACTCATTATTTCGTGCTCTCTCGTGCGTAATACTTACTACCTTCTATTTTTCGTTTTTCCCTTTTTCACTTTCTACCTTGTCTTAGTTCTCTGACGCCGGCGTCCATTTAGGCACGTGAGTAAATATGCCAAGTATTTTCATTCGCATAAAATAATGGGGGTTGACATGTAATTGGGTAATATAGAATAGAACGTGTTTAAAAATGGGGTAGTGATAATGGAGGACCGGGAGTAACTTTTGTTGATTTTGTAGCGGCTCTGACGAGCATCATTACCGGTTATCACCAGCGTATCACGAAGCTCGAGGAGGAGAAGTACGACAGAGAGGTGGAAGTGGCCCGCAAAGGACTCGAGGTCTGCTCTGGCCTGGCTTTGGGCACATTTGTACACGCTCTATAAAACTCATGCCGAATGTGACTCATAAGAAATATCTAATTTGTTTTTGCAGTCGACTGATCCAATGTCAGTCGAGGAGGCAGACCTAACTATCGTGTGATAACTTACTTTTTATGGGCTGAATAACCACGATGTCGAGGCTAGACCGGAGTTAGACAGTTTTGTTTCATGAACTCGTAATAACATATACCTACCTAGACCGCAGAATCCACAAATATAGCTTCGCTTCCGCTTCACTCCTCCAGCCACTGTACCCTCCAGTCCTCCCGGGGATGGGGACACTCAGAACCACTCTCGACGTATTCGTCTCACTGTAGTAGGTGCGCGCCGAACACACTAAGACTTCTTATACCACTGTACCTCAACATATGATTGTGTTTTTCTTTAGCGGAACTCCAGACGATTTGTCAAATGTACTGGCACAGAATATACAACCTTGAAGGAGATAAATATGAATTAGAACGAGCGATTCAAATAAGGAAAATGGAGGTAAAACTGCGTTGTAGGATTTGGGAATGCATCTTATGATTTGAGTTAGTTGTGACGACATGGCATAGTAACGGCTCACCGCACACATGCACATGTCTCGAGCAGCCGCGGTCGCGGTAGCGGCGCGTGCGCAGGCGACGCCTCCCGAACACTCACACACACGCGAAAATATCTGTTACTGACGCAACAATAATTTATCTTTCCTTTTTCTATAGACAAGCTCAAGAAAATCATAAAGGAGTATTATGACCGCATGTATGTGTGTGAGGGCCAGAAGTGGGATTTGGAACATGAAGTCAGGAAAAGAGATTATGAGGTATTGACCAATACTTTACCACCATTGTGAATATCACAGTCATCGATATAACGTAACATGTATCGCGTGTGACAAATTCGTTTTGATACATTGTTAACGCTTTCAGTTTTGGGGTTTGTTTGTTGTTGCGTTGTGAATAACGGTCCGGCCCGGGCACGGCCGTGTGCGTAGTATACCTAGAGCGTGACGGAGCGGAGCGGCGGGGCGGCGGCGGCGGCGTGGCTGTGGCGTGGCGGCCGCCCCGTCGCCTCATCACATCCTCAAACGTGCGGTGCAAAATCGATTCGAGCGTTCGGCCAGTCATCTGACATGGAGCTTAGAGTATTAACTACACTAATAAACTGTAACAGCCACCGTCAGGGAATAACAGTAACACGCACTCACACGCGCGACCAGCGCCCTCTGCATGACGTAACACCTCATCAGCCGCCACATCATCGCCCGGTCTTATTCATCGTTCTAACTTCCTCATACTAATGTGAATGTATGGATAAGACCTCGACGTTCATTTGACTATATTGTGTCATTTCGCTTTCGCTGAGCTTTTGCCTGTTGCATGTTGAACCGATAAATGATGTCCTAAGCTTCCGATACCCAAATAATATCCCCGTAAAGTATGGCACTTTAATATTTTATTTATATTTTTTAATAATGTTGCTCCACACCGCATTAGCAACAGTAACGCTTCATGTGTGATGGCGCGCTTATGGCCTTACTGAATTTTCTCTTTGATTTGACTTAGTACTCGTTGTGAACCGTTTGGAACGACGGACAGGTTCTCTATTGGCACACGCAAGTGCATTTAGCGTAAGTGAAACTTCTTGTTCCAAATCTCCAAACATTCATGTATGTGCCGTCATATTTTGGGCGATATGTTTGCGTGTTCGGTTGCTGAGATATGTCCCATGTACCTTTTGCCCATGTGTTGGTTTTGGAGACCGTTTTGATGATCATTTACAAATAAATTTGGAAGTGCCATGCTCCCCCGTCCCCAAGCGAGGTCGCCTCACGAGTGGCCCGCGCGTGGTCACCGGCGACAGTACAAACAACACACAACCAATACTACCCACATCGCAAGATTGAATCGATTTTGCACCGACACTCCATCCACACTGACGCGACGTTGTACTCAACATTGTATGTCGTTGTTTGTGAATTAGAAGCTGTAGTTGGTAGATCGAAATGTAACTTGTGAATATGGGTTGAGGGTCTAATGTTGTGTGGGCCCGAACGCCGGCGGCGTCGCGGGCCAGCACCGCCTTGGAGCTGTATCTACTGAACTGCACTTGTATACTATGCACTTTTCAAAGTCCAAGATGTGAGGAGCTGTGGAAGACCAGCTACCGTGTGGATTTAGTGCACGATATGGGAATGAGAGACATCTCAAGGCGCAGGTTATTTGATGTCGTCGAGAAAGTGCTTAGTCATTGTTACTTTTTAAGGAACTATTTCACTACAAACAATCTTGCAAATAACACCTGCCTAATCTACGCTGCGCACTCTGTACATCTTTTGCTCTGTGCTTTGTTCTCCACTGTACTGCGGTCCACCTAAATTGGCATGAATTTATTGTGCAATTTTTATTGTTTGGTTATTGATTTACACCAATGGCCAATTTAGATTGACTGCATTGTAGGCTCTAGATAGGTTCTGTAAGCAATTTTTTTGTGATTTGAGTCCTCTCAATTCATCACTATTACGTAGATTGAAACTGTGTGTTGTGCTTTTCGTGTTGTTGTTTTTACTTTTCAATTATTGCATGTCATTTCTGTTTTCATATTTCATTGTATGTACAATCAATTATATTTCTGGAAACTTGGAAAATTACAAATCTCTTTTTTTTGTTTGAACATTTGTTACAGTTTTTTTCCCAGTTTTCAGAAAAGTGTTTGTTATATGTCCTCATGTAGTAAAATTCCATGAAATTACTTCACCATAGATTCTCTTTGAACCATACCTACTTTTGTGTCCATCTTACTCCATAGTTCGTAATGTCTATTCTTGTCCATATTTTGTACTGTATTTTCACACCTTAGCTCAATTGATTATGTGATTTGTCTTTTAATACCTGTTGAAAGGTCTTCGCTTCATACTTGTATTTTTTATTGTTTTGCTCTTCATTCCTTTGAACCTATTTGGTAGTTGTGATTTTACGTTTAAGTGATTATGTCATTCTAATACATTTATGTTGTTAGATCTCCGACCTCAACTCCCAAGTCAACGACCTCCGAGGCAAATTGTAAGTATTACTCAAGATTTATCACAAAATATTTCATTACCTTTAGATTCATTCGTTTATACTAATTAATGTGTATTCTTAAGTATTCTATAGGGTAGTATCCTTTATTGTAAGATGGCCACACAGCTTACACATTAAATAAGACGCTGTTTGTATCTAATCTGTATAGATCTATTTGTATTAGGCTTCCAAGAATCGCATCATTGATACCATGACTCTAGTTTAGGGTCATATGATCGTGTGTGAAATGTCCTACTATACATATAAAAAGTGTCTAGGGATCAAGTACATTTTACATTATTCTTTGGTTAGGTATTATGTTTAGTTTGATTTCGAAAAAAATCATGAGGTTTTAAAAGATACCTCTTTGACCACAAAGGCGTGAGTTATAATATCACCTTATAAAAGTTTTAATATTAACTTCGACACTATTTCTGTATAATTACCATGGGTCGAACATTTGGTGCAGATGACGCGAAACTTACGTCACTTTGCAGACAGGCTAATTTGCATTTTCTATTTAAACTTTTGTGTGACATACTTGTTACGCAGTAAAAAAATAAGTGATTAAATCCATGAACGTTTTATAGAATGGTAGGAATATATCGCAAATAAAATGTTAATAGTACTATTTGTGAACCATATAATATTCAGATATTTTACGCAATAAGTAAAGGTTGCCTGCATTTTAATTAAAAACACAACAAATACATTGATACTTAATATAATCTCTTCATCTTTGAATGGATTTTTTAAATTGTCCAAAACTTTGTATGGGTAATCCTGTCATATTTGTTATGATAAGGGCAGAATTATTCGAAATCACCTATAGTGGTCTGACGTCATCGGCACTAAATATTCGACCTCTGATATTTTCACTTTTTACTCATCGCAGTTGCATCGAGCGAGTTATAGTAATATACGATTTTATTCGCTGAAAATGGCCGCCGCCGTCATTATGGAAATGCTGAAGAGTTTTGAGAGATCTTGAATGAGGAAATGGTAGTGCTCTTAGTTGCTTATAGAACTATGAAAAAAGAAGTATTTTTTAAATAAAATGCGCGAATATATGAAAACTGTAATACGGCTGTAGAAATTGTATGTTTTGACTGTGCTGAAGGTTGGGTTAAGTTTTGTAATTGCATATAATGTTTGCTAAACAACTTTCTTATGGCAATGAAAAATATCGCGAAGGAACCTAAATAACAAGTGGTGTGTTGAACACGTGTATATTAATTAACCTATGGATGGCCATAGGTTAATAAATATGCTAAGTGAAATATTCGCTTCGTAATATGTAATAACATCTATAAATAATAGCAAGAAAAAAGGAAAATCAGAAACAGTCAAATATCTTTGAAAAATTAGGAGTTTCACTTAAGTAATTAATTCGTTACCTACAGTCAATTTATCAACCTCGTTTATCAAGCAACTTAGTAGTAACCAAAGTCAGCAAATGTGGCTGACCATTTGAATAAATACCATTTACTTAATGAATGAAAAGGCAAATGGAATAGGCTTCGTATATCAATGATTTTATTTTTGTGACGAACAAGAAAAACATGAAACTGGATCTGAATTAGTGAAATGTTGTTATTATAACTATACACTTACGCCTTTCATTTATAAAGCGGGGCAGGCAGAGGTACTTCCTAAGCAAATACGTGCAATTCATCTGGCGCGTTTTCTCCAATATAACGCCCTTATCGATAGGTAGTGAGGCTACGGTGTACGGGTTTCATCGCAATGTTTCTCTTTACTGCAAGAGTATTGCGTTGCAGCACACATACACTCTGAAAAAGAAACCTATTTGTACATGTCTACTGCAACTACCTATTAGATTCTTATTTACAACACAGAAGTTTCTACGTCACGTATCAAATCTATTTTTATTTCACGACAAATACGCCGTTTTATGGAATCAATCGGCACGTGTAACCTTGTAAAGCAAGATTTGTGTGACAAGATTTGACATGACAATGTCGGTACTTTCATTTGGAATAGCTACGAAAGAGACACCTTAACATTGTGGCTAGAACCATGTCACGTAAGCCTTGTATGGCCATGTTACAATTTGTTAGAGAGAGAGAGAGAGAGAGAGAGAGAGAGAGAAGTTTATTAGTTTATTGTTAGTAGTCGTTGTTTCATTTGAATGGCACATGAAGATAACAATAATTTTGTGTCACAACAGCGTTAAGCCCACACTGAAGAAGGTGTCAAAGTACGAGAACAAATTCGCCAAGCTCCAGAAGAAGGCTGCCGAATTCAACTTCCGTAACCAGCTCAAGGTCGTGAAGAAGAAGGAATTCACCCTTGAAGAGGAAGACAAAGAGGTATTACATCCTCCTTTTGAATTCTATTATCATATTTGTTTTCAGGTGGCCAAAGATGCGCGTCGTCACTGGCCAGCTACAAACTATTATGAAAAAGTTTCAAAATGGACCAAAGAGATCAAATCTAAATAGTTTCATGACTCCTTGATTTATTTTCTTAAAACATCTTTTTAATACCTACCAACTAAACTGACCTAATTGAAATACTTAATTTTCTTCTTATTAGTATACTGTAAAATCTATCTACATGAGATATTTCTGATATTATACTGTATTCACGGTTGAATAAGCAAAATATCATTGGATCAAGGCAAGTTAAACTTTACTTAAAAAAAAATAAAAAGTAGCCATTTAGTTTGACAGATGTTTCAGCATTTGTTTTGAATATTCAACGGTGAGCGTACTAAAATATATTTCTTCCAACATTTATAACACTGAACTCTAGATCCGCCCCTGCACAGTACAACATTGTTTTACCTTAAACACTTCCCGTCATCTGTGCTGTATTCTCTACAGGCCAAGAAAGCGGAAAAGGCCGACTGGCAGAAGTAGACAACAGTCTCGGCGAGAATATACATCAAACACCACCAACCAACTAACATTCACTTTATTTAAAATACATTTATATTTAATTTACACGATATTTCAATGCTCCCTCCCCTGAGACATGCATAATGGAGGTGAGAATAAAAGTGTTCGAAGCTTATGTGTAGATTTTGAAGCGAATATCTAACCAAGCAAGCGTCTCGCTAAAAGCTCTTCGACAAAGTTCTTCCCATTTGATGGATTTGTCAGTCCCTTGGAAATGGTTCCTCTGCGCTTTTTTAATGTCTGGCGCTTAGCTCGAGATACCGAAAGCTACAGTGAGGGGCACGTTGGATGTTCAACACTGGAGCTTCGCGGCCTGTCCGCGACTGTACCCCACACAACACACACACAGCTTCGAGTGACTAACACGTTGTACGCAATGAACGTTTCACTTTAGAGGGCAATTTTCGAGACAATTTCACACAGAACACACTATACACACTGTACCCAGACACACTGTGGAGTAATTTAGTGTAATAATGTTATATTATTACTGTTCTCTCATGGTACGATGTTTCGCAGGGAGGTGCCGGTGGCAAGGTAAACTCCGAATAAAAAATCCTGTATAAAGATACACGTTTGATTAGAGCATGCGGTTCGTGCGCACCGCAACCCGCTTCACATAGGGCGGATTCTTTCTTTACATAATATACCGACCTAGCGTATTATACTATTTTTTTATCACTTTTATCATATGCGCTTCTGTGTGTCGTTTTAGGAGGTTTGTCACCTGTAAATAACAAACGCCGTGGAGCCAGTTAACATAATTGTAAAATTTGTAGACATAATTGGCTTTGAAAAAAGTGCTTATTTGCGTTACGCTTATGAATTGGATACCAAAATAGACATTGGGTGTTTCAATAATTGGCAGTTGTATAGGGTACCGGGACTATGTACCACTGTGGGTGAGGTTGAGAGATGGTGGTGTGATATGGCGCCGCATTATGTTCTTCACTCATCTTGATACACACGTTTCCATTCAAATGACATGTTTGTATGACTTTTCTTTTTGAATGTATATCGGAGAATGTAGCAACTCCATCGTAGACCACGTCGCTGCTTAACACGCAGAATTTTGGTCAAACGATTGTTCAATGTGTTTAAAAAAATACCTACATTATTGTCAAAAGTAATTTTGATAAGCCCATCACTAAGATACGTTTCACACGGTGTTAGTTGCGTTGGACAAACTATTTCTAATATGATGATATTATTTTATGAAGGTGATTTACTCCTAGCCGATACTATCTAGGTATATGTAGACCTAGATGTGCGGCAATGACTATGAGTTTAGATGTTTCATTTTAAAAAAATCAACAAAAGAGCGCTGCGGGTCCGAACACGAACGAACATAGAATTAAGTAGTTGCATCTGTATTCTCTGTCGTTTTCAACTATCTTTGGCAGATTGATATTTTTATAAACGAGGAGTCTCATTCATCAATGAACGAAAAGTCTTGCAATTCATGTATATTGAAATTGAACTCTACAAACGTTTCGATTTTACAAATTTATACAAAATGAGAGCACGATATTTGATTATCAACGAACAGGAATGATTTTCAATATCCAACTGTCTGAGTAATATATTTCCAAACTGATTGCACAAGTTTATTTCGATGAAAATAAAATTACGCACTATAATTCCCAATTCCCGGGCTCCGAACTGTTCACCGATTTAAACTTGTACGATATATCGTTTCATCGTAAATTTTGTGTCTCACTAAGGGCCAATTTTATCGCTAATTGAATACCTACACGTATTTAAGTTGATAATTATGTATGTAGGTATGAACATATAGCGGCACAGAATTTTCGACGAATCGATGAAAATGACTTTCTACTTATATAATGTTGCTCGCTCGAATTTCCGAATATTATTTTCATTAAATGAAAAAGATAATCAGTTTCAGAAATTACTCCGACGCTCTCACACACGCACACACGCACACACAATGTATATTCCACACAAAATTGCACACAAATGGAAACGCTCTGTAGCAACATACTTTCAGCACAAATCACAGTGTTTATTATTTTTTTTATTTCTATGCACACATTTTTTCTAGACGTGATTCGTAGAGCAAAAACAACGCTGGCTTTTGTAGAGATGTAGCCATGTATCATTATTTACGTGACTTAATAACATTGTGTCGTTTTTTCTCCACAGAAAAAACCAGACTGGTCGAAGGGCAAACCTGGCGATCAGAAGGTAAAAGAGGAAGAGGTTGAGGCATGATTCTCCTATGACACCCCCTACAGTTAAATGTGTCCCTGTTGTACAGACAATGTTGCCATACTGTTCCATACATACACCTCATGTGATAAGCCAACACCCCATACCTTGGCTAGTTACCTACACATGGCCTGGAATCAATCAGCCAAATCAATTATAATAATATAGTGTTTCCAATCGTCCAACATTCAAAATTTTCATGTTATGTATGTACCGGCAAAACTTGCATTATTCAACAGATGTTTTTTTATAATTACTATTTATTTATAATTTATATTGTAATGATAATAAAATTAATAATAATAAAATAATTTCTGTATTAAAGTGTGTTATGTGATTATTTGTTTCCCACACCCGGACCCTATGTAACTAATTTTCCTTATTATTTATTAAGTTAGAGTAATTTGTGATAATCCGAGTGAGTTTGATTTCCAATGAGAATCTTTAGAATTTATATAGATCCTTTTGTTTTTAAATGATAAATAATAAATGTACAATGACATAAATATTGTGATGAAAGCATGAGGTCTGTTTTACCCCATACAAGTACACCCTTACAATGTATCTTACTAAGCTCCAAGTCCTACAAGTGATCAAGGGAACATCTCATCCCAAAAGGTTCCACATGCATAATGGGGCACATACATAAACATTTTGGTACGTATGTTTAAACACCATTGACAATTTGTCTGTTTCTACCATTTGACAGGGTTACTACACACATCGAAAGTGTCTAGGGATCAAGAACATTTTTAGCTCTAAAAAAAATATTATTTAAATCAAATCTAATCTTC